>PVHY01026311.1:0-17404 GCA_004024945.1 Uropsilus gracilis
CGCCCAGCCATTTTTTTTGGAAGTAGGTCTCGCTACGTGGCCCCAGCAGGACTTGAACCGCGATCCCTAGCCCTGGCTGCTTCATAAGCTGAAGCTTACAGGCACGAGCCACCGTGCCCAGCCTAGAAATATACTTTCTATTTACTGTCCTTCCCAACAAGAGATTATTATTATTTTTTTTTTTTTTTTTTGAGACTAGGTCTCGCTATTTTTGCCCGTGGGTAAAAATTTTTGCCCATGGGCTATTTTTGTCTCCTTGCCCAGGGTACCACAGACTCAAGCAATCTCCAGACTCAGCTTCCCAGGTAGCTGGGACTACAGGCATGTGCCACCACGCCCAGCTATTTTTTTGGAACTAGGTCTCGCTGCGGGCCCCAGGTGGGACTCGAACCTCGATCCCTAGCCCCAGACGCTTCATAGGCTGAAGCTTACAGGCACGAGCCACCGTGCCCGGCCCTTCCCAACAAGAAAATGTCAGATTCAAATGACTCCACTAGTGAATTTTGCTAGTTAAGAAAGAAATACTGATTCTACACAAACGTCCAAAAAATTGAATAGAAAGGAATTTATGAGACTAGATCCTGACATCTCAACCAAAGACATTACAAGGAAAGGACACACCTATATCCTCATGAACATAGATACAGACTTGTAGGAATGTGTTAATAATTAGATCTATGGTATGTAAAGGGAAATAAATACATCATAACCAAATAGATTTCATTTCAGAATGCAAGGTTGATTTAACCCTTGAAAGTCAATGTTAATGCTTTACATTAACAGAACTAAAAAGATAAATTATATATTCATCTCTCTAGGTAACATTTGACAGAATCCAATATTCATTTCTGATAAAAAGCATTCAACAAACTTAGAATAAAAATATTTTTAACCTGATAGAGAGGACAGCTCTGATTAGCACCAAACCTAATGGTGAAAAAAGAGTCACTGTTTCCCATCCAGTGATCAGTAAAACAAGGTCTTCCCTTTCCACCCTTGTATTCAACAATGTGCTAGCAGTTCTAGCCAGTGCAGTAAGGCAAGGAAAGAAAAAAGAAATATAGATTGGGAAGGTAAAAGCAAACTTGTCTTAGCTGGGTGTGGTGGTGTGTACCTGTAATCCAAGTGTTGGGAAGCAAGAGGCCAGGGATTGCTTGAGTTCTTTTGTTCAAGACTACCCCGGGCAACATATCGAGACCTGACCTCAAAAAAACTGCCAGGCACAGTGGTGGGCACCTGTAAACCTATATGTGGGATATAGGGAAAACAAGCAAACCAAAGGACAATTAGAATTTAAAACTGTCAGCAGAACTGAAGCGTAGAGCAAAAGGAAGGAAGGTAAAATCATTGAAAGGATGGGCACTGGAGATTAAGATGGATGGTTCATAGGTGACATTGTGGTGGGAGAACCTAATTTGTTTGGGGGGGAAATACAAACATGATTAAGAGTACAATTATTAATCTTACTTAAGTAAGCTAGGTTTTTTAATGCCCTCTAGGAAGTAAGAAGAAGGAGAAGGAACGGCCAGAAATTTCTCCTCCATCTGATTTTGAGCATACCATCCATGTTGGTTTTGATGCTGTTACTGGAGAATTCACTGTAAGTTTTATCTATGTCACATTACTGTATCAATACTCAAATCTTTTTCTTCAGTATTAAATTTGAAATTAACTTTTCTGTCTATAGGTTAACTGAATTCTTTGTGCATTTCTTGCATTTGTAATTAGATATATCTTTTTTCATAGCAGTTCATCCTGTTAATTATAATAAACAATAAACTTGGAAAAATAGATTTTCAGAAAACTAGGTATTTTAGAATTTAAGTGTCTAAGTATATTGATTTGTGTATTTTGTCATTTTCCTCTGAAAATAGATTTTATTAGAAAAACTTAAAGCAACTAATTTCTGAATTTCTTTTTGTTAGGGCATGCCAGAACAGTGGGCTCGATTATTACAGACCTCCAATATCACCAAGTTAGAGCAGAAGAAGAATCCTCAAGCTGTATTGGATGTCTTAAAGTTCTATGACTCCAACACAGTGAAGCAGAAATATCTGAGCTTTACACCTCCTGGTAAGACATCAAGCAATTTAAAAAGATTAATTCAAATAGAATTGTTTATTTGTGGAGTACTTCTAGATAAAAAGATTGCTCCTGGGGAAGTAAAAAGTAAAACTATGGTTCTTGTTTCTTCTGTTCCTCATCCTTAAATACACTTTTTTGATGAATGTTTTGACCTTTTTCTGTCTTTGCTGCTTTTGAGTAACTTCCAGCAATAGAAGGATAATATACTGATTTGTAGATTAGATATGTTTATACTAGTTAAATTTTTATTGTTAGTGGACAGAAAAAGTGTTGTCTTATTATATACACTACACCTACTTTTAAGTAAAGGTGTTCAAGTATCAACTAACGAGTCTGTAAATGAATTTTTTTAAATCAGTATTTGATTAAAATTTTAGTCTTTTCATTATACATGTATATCTTTACATCTCTGGGCATTTTAAATAGTAAGACAAAACTTGCTTTTCTAACCAGCAGGGTAAATATTTTGTTTAGTTTTTATAAATTGTTTTGTCTTTCATATTTACCAAACTCTATGTCAAGAATTTTCTTTTGCACAGTTGCCAATGCTTAAATGATTGCTTTTAAGTTCTCCTCAATAGGTAATTTTCTGGAGAAAGTATTATGAGTAGATTCCTGTTTTATGTTAATACGTACAGATTTGACAGGTGTGGTTTCAAAGAAATTCATCTATTTTAGTTTAAATTTAATTCAAATTTTCATTAATTTATTGCATTCCACTAAGATTTGAGATTAACTCGTTATGTGTAAGTTCTTGTTTGAATACTGATTTTGCTATTTTTTTGAAAGACTTTTAATTAAACTTAATATGAAATTAGTCTAAGGCCATTTTACTTGTTCTGTTTATTTCTTTTCTTTTATTATGTAGAAATTGTTTTATTTTTGAATTGTTATCTTAGCATTGTTTTCTGTTTTGTATTCAGAGAAAGATGGCTTCCCTTCTGGAACACCAGCAGTAAGTTTATGTTATTTCTTACAGCTCGTTCTAATCTAAGTTACCCAAAGCGTATTTGTTTTTGTTTTCCTTTCTAAAATACTTTACAGCCATCAAAATAAATAACTAATATAGATCCATAGTTAGGTAACCACTTGATTAGTTGAGAGTGCTATATCAACTAACTTGAGTTTCCTTGATATGATACTTAAAGGTTATGGAGACTAAATATAGTACATGTAAAGTACATCCTTTTGGCATGTAATAAGCTTTGTTTGGGTTAATGCCTTCTTTTTTGTTTCATTAGCCACCAGTTTTTGGGGGGGGATGAATCTATTTTTATGTATGTATGTATTGGGTTTTTTACAATATATGATTGTATAATTGCTGATCCCCATGGGAATACCCCACCATACCACACCCTCTCTGGTCACTTTGCCTCCTTTCATTTTGTTATTTGTCCATGTTTAGCCCTTTAGTCTTTTTTTTTTTCTTTTTTTTTTTTTTTTTTTTTTTTTTTTTTTTTTTTTTTTTTTCTGGATCTATTTCCTCATCCTTGGTGAGGGTGTGATTTCTTGGGACTTGGTAGAGCATGATGTTTATTTTTCCTGTACTGCTTTTGCCTTTGTAGGAATATTCAAGCACCTTTGGCTTGTATGATTGTTTCTTCTTTCTTGGGGTATCTCATCTCCATTGTTTTCTGCAACATTTTGTTGCTCCTTCATGTTATATTTACGGTCTTTGGCTTTGGGGGCATGATTCCCAGCTTATGTTTTGGTAGAGCAGCTCCTAGATAGGGATAGCCATTAACTGATGGAAGGTCTCCTGGTAAATCTATTTTAAATGATCAAAAGAACACTGACTTATACAAAGCCCAGAAGCTATGTGGGTTTTTTTTTGTGTTTTTTTGTTTGTTTTGTTTTGAGACTATGTCTTGCTATTTTTGCCCGTGGAACTGCAGGCTCTCGTTGCCCGGGGTACCACAGACTCAAGCAGTCCCCAGTCTCAACTTCCCAGGTAGCTGGGATTACAGGCGCGCACCACCACGCCCAGCTATTTTTTTGGAACTAGGTCTTGCTAGTTCCCAGGCGGAGCTAGGCCCCAGGCGGAGCTCGAACCGCGATCCCTAGCCCCGGCTGCTTCATAGGCTGAAGCTTACAAGCACGAGCCATCGTGCCCAGCCTCCTGAAGCTGTTTTTATCTTAATTCAGTGGTTATTTTTAGGACATATTTTGTGGTAATAAAATTCTCTATTAAGGCCGGGGACGGTGGCTCGTGCCTGTAAGCTTCAGCCTACGAAGCGGCCGGGGCTAGGGATCACGGTTCGAGTCGCGCCTGGGTTCCGTAGCAAGACCTAGTTCCAAAAAAACAGCTGGGCGTGGTGGTGCGCGCCTGTAATCCCAGCTACCTGGGAAGCTGAGGCTGGGGATAACTTGAGTCTGTGGTACCCCAGGCAACAAGAGCCTGCGGTTCCACCGGCAAAACAAGCGAGACCTAGTCTCAAAAAAAAAAAAATAATAATAATAATAATTCTCTATTAAAGGTGTAACTTCGGCCGGGCACTGTGGCTCGTGCCTGTAAGCTTCAGCCTATGAAGCGGCCAGGGCTAGGGATCGTGGTTTGAGTCCTGCCAGGGGCATGTAGGGAAACCTAGTCCCCAAAAAATAGCTGGGCATGGTGGCACGCGCCTGTAATCCCAGCTACCTGGGAAGCTGAGGCTGGGGATTGCTTGAGTCTGTGGTACCCCAGGCAACGAGAACCTGCAGTTCCACGGGCAAAATAAAGACCTAGTCTCAAAAAAACAAAAAACAAACAAACAAAAAAAAAGTGAAGCTTTATCATTTTGAAATGAATGTGTTAAAAAAATGCATTTTTTAAAGTGTGTCAAAAGTCATATTTTTAGGTATTTAATATTTAATTTAAAATCATTGCTGTATTTGATTTGTCTTTCTTGCTTTGTTCATGTGTTAATTACAGCTCAGTACCAAGGGTTCTGAAACATCGGCAGTCGTAACAGAGGAAGATGATGATGATGAAGAAGCTGCTCCTCCTGTTATTGCCCCACGACCAGATCATACAAAATCAGTGAGTGTCTGCTAAGTGGATTGGACTGTGTATGTCTGTGAAACAGCAATATCTGTATTTGACTTCTAAGGATTACTTTTAGAATATCCTCAAAGTATTTTAGTATGAAGAAATTTGACTAGGAGATCTTTACCTAAGATCTCTGAAAGCTAGGTTTTTTTTTTTGAAAACTAAAATCAAGTGGCGTCTTTAAAAATTAAAACATTCACTTATTTAGGTTTTTTTCATTCTATGTTAACACCTCTTTCAGAGACTTTATTTCTCTGACCTTTGTTTATCTCAATGCAGGTAACAACTGTATCTAAAATTTAGATTTTACCTTTTACCCCACACATTTTATCCCCACTTTACATTTCTCTCAAACCTCTTGTGTCTAGTAAAGAGGCTGCTGAGAGTGATATTCGTAATGCAATTTGAAGGAATTTTAGCAATTAAAAACTTTAGATAGGAGCCGGGCACGGTGGCTCGTGCCTGTAAGCTTCAGCCTATGAAGTGGCCGGGGCTAGGGATCACAGTTCGAGTCCCGCCTGGGGCCCGTGGTGAAACCTAGTTCCAAAAAAATAGCTGGGCGTGGTGGTGCACGCCTGTTATCCCAGCTACCTGGGAAGCTGAGGCTGGGGATTGCTTGAGTCTGTGGTACCCCGGGCAATGAGAACCTGAGTCTGTGATACCCCGGGCAGTGAGAGCCCTGGGCAATGAGAGCCTATTTTTCCATGGGCAAAAATAGCGAGACCTAGTCTCAAAAAAAAAAAAAAAAAAATTCTAGTATTTGTTTAGTTGGAATGTAATTCAGTCACCAAGTCAGAAGTGTTTATAGCCGGGCATGGTGGCTCATGCCTGTAAGCTTCAGCCTATGAAGCAGCCGGGGCTAGTGATCACGGTTCAAGTTCCGCCTGGGGCCCATAGCAAGACCTAGTTCCAAAAAACAGCTGGGTGTGGTGGTGCGTGCCTGTAATCCCAGCTACCTGGGAAGCTAAGACTGGGGATTGTTTGATTCTGTGGTACCCCAGGCAACATGAGCCTCAGTTCTATGGGCAAAAAATAGCAGGACCTGGTTTCCAAAAAAAAAAAAACTTTAGATAGGGACAGAAAGAGGCCTGTCGTTCTATACTAATACAGCAAAAGGGAAGGTGCTGTACAAAAATTGCAGGTAGAACTCTAAGGATTGCCATTGGATCCTGGTGTAATGATAGATGTCTCCTGGAAGTAGTGTTTGAAATGAAATGGTAAAAAAATATTTGTGTAAGAATAATTTGTGGTAATTAATAAGAGCTTGTTCAACATCAGGATTTCTGTTATTTTGCTCTGGTAGTTCTATTGTAGTAAAAAGCATGGCTTTTAAATTTGTGCTTTTTGCTTCATCATTAGCGTGTCATGTGGATCTCAACACTTTTTTTCATGGATCTGCTGTTTTGCTAGAAAGATGCATGATGCTAGGCTGGGCATGGTGGCGCATGCCTGTAAACGGCATCCTAGGAAGCCAGGGATCGTGGTTCCCCACGATCTGGGGTACCCATCTGGGGTTCGTAGCGAGACTTAGTTCCAAAAAAATATAGCTGGGCATGGTGGTGCGCGCCTGTAATCCCAGATACCTGGGAAACTGAAGCTGGGGATTGCTTGAGTCTGTAGTACCCCGAGCAACATGAGCCTGCGATTCCAAGGCAAAAATAGCGAGACCTAGTCTAAAAAAAAAAAAAAAAAAATATATATATATATATATATATATATATGCATGGCCAAAGAAAAAATATTACATTTAATTCTTCTTAGTTGCCAGCCTTATGTAAGATAATCCTAAAAATAGTTTTCTTGCTCTTCTTTTTTTTTGAGACTAGGTCTCA
Source organism: Uropsilus gracilis (assembly GCA_004024945.1). Classification (NCBI taxonomy): domain Eukaryota; kingdom Metazoa; phylum Chordata; class Mammalia; order Eulipotyphla; family Talpidae; genus Uropsilus; species Uropsilus gracilis. The sequence continues at coordinate 6,946 of PVHY01026311.1, forward strand.
CTATTTTTGCCCGTGGAACCGCAGTCTCTCTTTGCCTGGGGTACCACGGACTCAAGCCATTCCCAGCCTCAGCTTCCCAGGTAGCTGGGATTACAGGCGTGCACCACCACGCCCAGCTGTTTTTTTGGAACTAGGTCTTGCTACGGGCCCCAGGCGGGGCTCGAACTGCGATCCTTAGCTCCTGCCACTTCATAGGCTGAAGCTTATAAGCACGAGCCACCGTGCCCGGCTTTCTTGTTCTTCTGAATAGTGGAAACAGCTGTTTTGGTAAAAATCAAGAACTGAATAGTGTGCCAGTGTGAATACCTAAAAAATGATTTTTCATCAGATCTCAGTAATAATTTTCTCCCTGCAGATTTATACACGGTCTGTAATTGACCCTATTCCTGCTCCAGTTGGTGATTCTAATGTTGATAGTGGTGCCAAGTCTTCAGACAAACAGAAAAAGAAGACCAAAATGACAGATGAAGAGATTATGGAAAAATTAAGTATGTTACCTACCTACACATTGCCTTATTCTTAAAATGTTAACAACTCTTGAAAGATTTCAGGTGGATTTTAATTTATAACTTACATTTTGACTTAAGACAGAAATTGCTTGAGTCTGGTACCACAGGCAACGTGAGCCTGCGGTTCCATGGGCAAAAAAAATAGCAAGACCTAATTTCAAAAAAAAAAAAAAGCGTAATCGTATTGATTTATTAAAGAGTAATCATATTAATCCTTGACTGAACTTCCAACTTCTGGTTGTGGTTTTGTTTTTCTGTTTTTAATAGGAACTATTGTCAGCATAGGTGACCCTAAGAAAAAATACACAAGATATGAAAAAATTGGCCAAGGGTAAGTATTTGTGACTGTATAATATTCAATACTTCCTAGGTGTACACATTATCCTCTTTTGCCTGCTGATATTGAGCACTTTAAGTGTTATATGAGTGGTGCTGTTGGATTTATGTTTTTTTCAAAGACAGTAAGAACCTTTTTTGCAAGATTATAAATAAAAACATGAATTTTAATCATATTGTTGAGTATTGATCTTTTGAGTCTATTGATTAGACTTTATCCAATCATGTTTATTCTTAAACTGTACTCACTGAAACTTTTGTTGCTTGGAAGCAAATGAGCATTTGTGTTGAACAACAAAGAATGCCTTTATTTCTCCCCTGCTTCTTGCTTTGATTCATTTTTAAGATGTTAAGTCTTAGATGATCTTTAGTCTTTTTCACTTATTCATAGTATAAAATCATTGGTTTATTTAATCATTGGTTGTTATAAATGATAGTGACTTACAAAATAAATTTCAGAAGAAAGAGAACAAGTCAAAACCAAAAGAAACTGCAAACAAAAGAGGAAAAAATGATAGTGATTTAGAAACCTTGAATTTGTTTTTATTTTCCTCTCTTAGGGCTTCTGGTACAGTCTTCACTGCTACTGATGTGGCACTAGGACAGGAGGTAACTAACTGCTCTTTTCATACTTCTGGCTATTATCTACCATTAACTTTTAGTATAGAAGGAAACTGGATATAACTGCAAATAATAAATTGAAATCTATTTTTCATTTGAAAGAATTCATCTAATTTTACAACACCTTATTAAACACATAAAGGATTATGTGTTTAGTTTTAAAGGTAAACAAAAAATCTTTAAAAATTTTTTTCCCACCAGGCATGGTGGCACATGCCTATAAGTGGCAGCCTAGGAAACTGCAGCTGGGGCCAGGGATCACGGTTCAAGTCCCACCAGGGACATACAGTGAGACCTGCTTCCAAAAAATATATAGCTGGGCGTGGTGGTGCGCGCCTGTAATCCCAGCTACCTGGGAAGCTGAGACTGGGGATTGCTTGAGTCTGTGGTACCCCAGGTAACATGAGCCTGCAGTTCCAAAGGCAAAAATACCGAGACCTAGTCTCAGAAATAAATAAATAAACAAACAAACAAACAAATAAATAAATAAATAAATTTTCCCCAACTTGGAATTAAAAGAATTAATTCCTGGCTCTTGGCCAGGAATTAAGTTGGTTAATTACCTTCAAGAGAAAACTAATAGTACTGAGACTATCGTAAAGTACTGTGCATGGAAGTAAAAGTACTACCCTTGAGTAAATTATGATCTCATTATATAATTTGATGTATGATAAACTATTGATTTACATTTGTAATTATTTAAGAAAATTAGAAAACTGCTGTCTTTTTTTTTTTTTAATTATTTCCATCATAGGTTGCTATCAAACAGATTAATCTACAGAAACAGCCAAAGAAGGAATTGATTATTAATGAGATTCTGGTGATGAAAGAATTAAAGAATCCCAACATAGTTAACTTCTTGGACAGGTAAAAATAAGTATTTCTTAAACACTGGCACAAAAATGTAGAAATTTTAAATCTCATGATTAGGCATAGCTTAAAAGCTTACTGAAAACTAATCTTGAAGGAGATGGGGTGTTAAAATAACACTCTGAAGTTTAGAATATCCTTTTTCTTAGAGATATTACTTAGCAAGTGAGAGAAGGTAGTTAAATGAAAGATACTACTACTGTGTTCATATTTATTGCAGATGAGCAGAAGTAGGAACAGTAAGGAAAGTTGTGATTGATATTGACTGACAGGTGTCTGGCCACACGTTTTTAAACTTTGAGATCATTTTTTATGTCAAATGTTATCTTTTATGGGCAAATTGTTATTAACTATCAAGGCCTCATGTATTATTTATTCATTTATTTAAGAGACTAGGTCTCGCTGTGTTACCCGGGGTAGTCTCGAACCCGTGGACTGATTCCTAGCCTCAGCCTCCCAAGTTGCTGGAATTACAGGCACACACTACCATGCCCCACTTGGCCTCATTTAATTTAGGAATTCATGTCAAGGGGGAAAAATATGTCTTTACATTGGTTAAAGAAAAGTTAAAGTTATTATAGTAGCTTGTTAGAGAAGATGGTAGGTGATTTTCTTATTTCCATATTTTCTATTTGTTTTAAATGGGGAAAAGAGAAAACATTCTTAGATTTGAATCATAGTTTTCGGTTCATGTTTGTAGAAATAAACTTTCGAGGAACATGTGTATGCTTTTTAAAATAGCATATCAATTACCTGGGAGGCTGAGGTTGGGGATCACTTGAGTCCACGGGTTCGAGACAACCATGGGCAAGAGGTACCTAGTCTCTTAAAAATTAAAAATAGCATTTCAAGTCAGCATATATGTAATTAGGATAAGCCACACACTTTGGGATTAATTATATTTTTGACTGTAGATTCTGGCTCTGTCACTCACTGTGAGACCTTTGATGGGTTACTTAACCTCTTGAAGCCTTGTTTCTTTATCTAGACAAAAGGGCAAATAATTCCTACCTTACCAAGTTATTTTAATTGAAATAATTCATGTTTCTACTCAAGTTAGAAATGTAGGCAAATTTCAGAATGATTCAAGAAAATCCTAAATTGTTTTTCTGTATTGTTGCATAGCAACTTTTCAGTTTTCTTATCAGAATGCCTAACATAGAGTGCATTGTGTTTAGAAAAGTAAAAATGAGTGTATTTTATGTGTTTTTTTTTTTTCTTTTTTTTCTTTTTTTCAGTTATTTGGTGGGAGATGAATTGTTTGTGGTAATGGAGTACCTTGCTGGAGGGTCACTGACTGATGTTGTAACAGAAACCTGCATGGATGAAGCGCAAATTGCTGCTGTATGCAGAGAGGTGAGTTTGCTCCCCTTTGGATAACTTGGGGTAATATGTGGTTGGTAGGAGATGAAAGGGGTAGTGTTTCCTGCACAGGTTGTTTTCATTATGTAAGATACTTCCTCTGTACATGTTTCTATATGAGTTATTTTCACATCATGTCATCCTGTGTGGGAGTTTCAACCCTTTCCTTCATGTGCAAGATAATTCTGAAGTGAAGTGTAGATGTTTGAAGGGCTGACTCACAGGTAAGTATCAGTGGGGTAATCATAATTTTTCATCCAAATGGGATACTTTCATATTTCATGTCATGAAAATATAGTATTCCACAATGAAAAAAGGACTGTCTCAGACACATTTGCCTGAAATATTTATAAGTCCACTTTTTGTTCCAGTTTTTTTACTGAAGTTGAAGGAAGAGGCCATTTCTTTTTTTTTTTTTTTTTTTTTTTGAGATTAGGTCTCGCTACTTTTGCCCGTGGAACCGCAGGCTCTCGTTGCCCGGGGTACCACGGACTCAAGCTATCCCCAGACTCAGCTTCCCAGGTAGCTGGGATTAGGCGCGTGCCGCCACGCCCAGCTATTTTTTATTTTTTGGAACTAGGTCTCACTACGGGACCCCGGCAGGACTCGAACCGCGATCCCTAGCCCCGTCCGCTTCATAGGCTGAAGCTTACAGGCACGAGCCACCGTGCCCGGCCAAGAGGCCATTTCTTGATATTCATTAGTGAATTTCTTGATATTCATTAATCAGTACTATTTGCTTCAGCCGACAGAATTCTGCCAAATTACCTAAATCTAAGACAAAGAGCTTTTTTTCTCCCATCTAATCTTCTATAGGTGAATGGTTTGATTGTTGTCACAGGAACTGTGATACTACTACTTCTAGTATCCTGAGAATCATTGTCACAGCGGATAAAATTGTGAAAGTTCCTAGGACTGTTACTGTGTTTTCTACAAGGATTTTCTACAGTTTTCTACTTTCAGCATTTCTACAGATATATATATATATATATATATATATATATGTGCATTAGAAGCACTTTTTATGTAAGAATACTTAGGATGTTTTCATTTTCATTAAAATATTAAAAAGAAGTGTTCTTTGAAAATTTTAATTCTGATTTAATTATGCTCCACTCATTTGGTTGTTTCAGGTGGAAAAGAAATAACTAATAATTATGCATATTTTATCCTTTAAATAATATTTCATCATTTAAAAGCAGGTTGAAAACTTAGGAAAAAATATTTTATACTAAGTTTTTCAGTAGTTGTTTTCATAATGACAGGGATTGTTTTAGGTGTTCCTCTAATTGTGACAAGTTTGTTTCTATTTATCTGTACGAGTTTTTCTGGGAATTATTCCATTCAGTACTCTTATAAATGCTTAAAATCTTCCATAGGGCCGGGCATGGTGGCTCGTGCTTGTAAGCTTTAGCCTATGAAGCGGCCGGGGTTAGGGATCGCGGTTCGTGTCCCGCCTGGGGCCCATAGCAAGACCTAGTTCCAAAAAAATAGCTGGGTGTGGTGGTGTGCGCCTGTAATCCCAGCTACCTGGGAAGCTGAGGCTGGGGATTGCTTGAGTCTGTGGTACCCCGGGCAACAAGTGCCTGCGGTTCCATGGGCAGAAATAGCGAGACCTAGTCTCAAAAAAAAAAAAAAATCTTCCATAGATAGTGAAGAAAACACTTTACATTGCTTTAGTGAACAGCTGAATAGAACCAGACTACACAGGACCTTACCCACTTTTCAGTGGCTTATGATGATTGGTTTTTTTAGTATTTCAGACTCAAATAGGAATAATCACAAGTTTGTCTTTTGTTCTTGAAGTGGTTTCTAAAGAGACTTTTATATGTTCAAATGCTCTATTTCTTTAGGCATTTACCTTGGAAAGACCTGAAAATTATATAGGTCTACCCATCAGTTTTATAATTGAAAATTTTGTGATATGCTTAGGATTTTAAGTAATCAGTGGCAGACAAGACTAAGTAGTAATTGCCTCTGGGTAACACCTGAGATGGGAGGAAGAGGAGCTAATTAATTAAGGCATCTTGCCTTATTATAAAGCATGTAGAAAATGTCTTTTCCTTTGTAAATACAACTATTATAGGTTCTTCTGTTGGAAACTAGAAGCAGTACTAAATTCATAACTACTATAGGTGAACTTTTTAGACTTCAGAGACTCTTGCATCGACAGATATTTTTTCTTTCTGTTCAGTGTTTACAGGCATTGGAGTTTTTACATGCTAATCAAGTGATCCACAGAGACATCAAAAGTGACAATGTGCTCTTGGGAATGGAAGGATCAGTTAAACTTAGTAAGTAATAAAGGAACAAATAACATGTTTGCTATAGTTGCTCCCTTTAAGTGAAAAAAATGCTATTGATATTTTTATAACTTAGTGTATGGTGAAAAAATATGGACTCTGGGCCGGGCATGGTGGTGCATGCCTGTAAGCGGCAGCCTAGGAAGCCACGGCTAGGGATCGCAGTTCAAGTCCCACCAGGAGCATGTAGCAAGACCTAGTCTCAAAAAAATATAGGTGGACATGGTAGCACATGCCTGTAATCGCAGCTACCTGGGAAGCTGAGGCTGGGAATTGCTTGAGTCTGTGGTACCTCGGGCAACATGCTCCTGCGGTTCCACAGGCAAAAATAGCAAGACCTAGTCTCAAAAAAATTAAAGTATGAAACATAAGCAAAATATTTGTTAAAACGAGAGACTGCATAGTCATATGTAATCACATTATTTAAAGTGAACTTTTGATAAGAACTATGCATGGACACTGTTAACTCTTCATGTTGTTTTATTTTATAGCTGACTTCGGTTTCTGTGCCCAAATCACCCCTGAGCAGAGCAAACGAAGTACTATGGTTGGAACACCATACTGGATGGCACCAGAAGTAGTTACACGGAAAGCTTATGGCCCGAAAGTGGACATATGGTCTCTGGGTATCATGGCTATTGAGATGGTAGAAGGAGAGCCTCCATACCTCAATGAAAACCCCTTGAGGGTAAGACCAATTAAACGAACCTTATTGTAAGAAACGTACTTTTCATTAAAGCATAATTAGAGCCTGCTTTAAACAGGTGCTGGCCCAGAATTTAGCATGAAGAGTTGATAAAATATAGTCTCTGCCCTTATTCTGCTAATAATAACCATTTGCTTCTGAGTTATTAAGTTGAATTTTTTAGTTAAAATGTTAGTAGATTTTTCAGTAAGCCATATGGTTTCATATGTGGTTGTTAATTACTGCAGTAATCATAAGTTACTATACTAAAGTGATGTAATTTTACACATAAGTTAGACTTTGCTCACTTTCCTATAAAGTTAAGTGTCCCTAGTTCTATACCCTCAGATTATCAAATTTGGACCTTGACCTCCATAGCCCCAGATACAGAAAAGAAGAAAATAATAGCAAACCTATGAAAACAAGGTAGGTGGTGATATTAAAGCCCATATACAAAAAAAGAATGAGGATCCTTAGATACAGATGAGATCAGTAGACTGTAAGCAATTATATATTCCAGTAGTTGAAGTAAAGTTTAGTGTCCTTCCCCCCCCTTTTTTTTTATTTTCTTTTAAATTGCCTTATATTGCTCAACATCAGTAGTTAAAAAAAACAGAAATCTAAACCACAAGCAAGATACCACTTTATATGTAAAAGAACAATTGTAATAAAAAAGACAGTAATAAATGTTGATGAGAATGTGGAAAATCAGAACCCTCACACTGAGGGTGTGGAAACATTGCTGGTGGAAATGTAAAATGGTACACACTTTGAAGGAAAACAACTGACAGTTCTACTAAGATTTAACATTGCCTTAACCAAGCCAGGCACGGTGGTGCGTTCCTTTAAATCACAGACTATGGAGCAAGGCCAAGGCTAGGAATCACTTGAGTCTGCAGGTTCAAGACCCGCCAGGGGGTTCAAGACCCACCCCGGGCAACATAGTGAGACCTAGTCTCAAAAAAAAACAAACAAAAAACATTGCCTTAACCAGTAATAGCAGTTCCACTGGTAGATATATACCCAAGAGAATTTAAAACCTACATCTACACAAAAGTTCATAGCAGCTTTGTTCATAATAGCTAGAAAAGGTGGAAACAGCCAAATATAAACAAAAGTGGTTATGTCTATTCATTTTAACACTGTTTAACCTTGGGGAAAAAAAAACCACACACTGCAACATTAAATTTTGAGAGCATTATGCTAAATGAAAGAAGTTAGACTCAGGAGCAGGAGACCATATTTTGTATTCTTGTATGAATCCATTTATGGTATTTATCATGAATTTTTTTTTTTTTTTTTTTGAGACTAGGTCTTGCTGTGTTGCCCAGGATAGTCTCGAACCCACATACTCAAGTGATTCCTAGCCTCATCCTCCCAATTAGCTGGGATTACAGGCTCGCGCCACCACGCCCGGCTATGGTGGATTCTTTTTCATAGTAGTTAGGTTCTATAAAGACACAAACTGATTTAACATTCTTTGTGTTGCTGTTTAAGGATATCTTATTTAATATATATTGGTTCTCTGCATATATCCATGGATGATCACAAAAACAATGAGAGTATTGATTTGAAGGTTAAAAATAAATTTTAGCAAGAAGCTGAATTCATATATATGGAGTCTGAAAATAGTGAGGGTCAAGTGGTACATGAAATCTCTACAACTTGAAAATTCATGGAGATAACAGATTTATAGTTTCCAGCAACTGAGAAAAGGAAGGAGTGGGGAGTGACAGTAATATACATAGATACATAGGGGTTCTTTTTGAAGGGGCAGAAATTTTCTGAAGTTGTAATTCTAAAGCAAGAGTTTAATTTCAAAAAAGTGCACAGGGAGGTCTTCACTGAGTGACATTTGAAGAGGAGCGGTAAGACAGTGATACTCAGTTACCTAAGGGAAGAATGTTCCAGTCAGAAGGAACAGCACATGCAAAAGCAGGAGCATTCCTTGTATATTCAAAGATCGTTAAGGATTCCAGCATTGCTAGCATGCAGTGAGCAGCACAACAGGAGAAGCAGGCAGATCAGTGAAGAAATGAGGCCAAACTGTTTAAAGATAAGAATTCTGGCATCTAGGTAAGGTAGGGAACCATTGGAGTTTTGCACAGATAAGTGAAATGGTCTTCTTTATAGTTTAACAGGGTCATTTTGGCTACTTTGTTGAGAAAAAATTCTGAAGGAAAATAAAGGTAAAAGCAGGAAGACCAATTAGGAGGAGTTGTAAATAATCCAGGCAAGAAATGTTAGTAGCTCAGACCAGGACGGGTATCAATGCAGATAGGAAAAAGTACTTGGATTCTAGGTATATTTTCAAAGGAGAACCTACATAAGAGAAGAAGTGAGAAATGACCCCAAACAGTTTGACCAGAGCAACTGAAATTATGAAATTGAAGTTCACCTTAACTGAAATGAGGAAATGAAGAAAAAAGAGCAGTGGGCATGGTAGGTGGGAGATCAAGAGATAAATTTTAACATGTTTTAGGCGTGTTAAACTTGAGGTGCCTGTTAGGACACCTAAGTGGATAGATTGGATATGCAAGTCTGAGATCTGGGTTAGATATATAAAATTAAGGCTTGTTAGTTATAGAAGTCATTGAAATGAGACTAGGTAAGCCGGGCACGGTGGCTCGTGCTTGTAAGCTTCAGCCTATGAAGCGGCAGGGGCTAGGGATCGCGGTTTGAGTCCCGCCTGGGGCCCGTATAGTGAGACCTGGTTCCAAAAAATAGCTGGGTATGGTGGCGCACGCCTGTAATCCCAGCTACCTGGGAAGCTGAGGCTGGGGATTGCTTGAGTCTGTGGTACCCTGGGCAACGAGAGCCTGCGGTTCCATGGGCAAAAATAGCAAGACCCAGTTTCCAAAAAAAAAAAAGAAATGAGACTAGGTAAGACCACCAGTTCAGGTAGGTATAGATAGATAGTAGGAAAGAACCAGCTTACGCTCTTGGCATTCCAAGGCTAAGAATTGATATGACAAAGTAAAGGAGATGGAGAAGGAATGACCAGAGAAATAGATAAAGCCAAATAAACATAGACCCTAGACTCTACATGCAGAAAATGAGGCAGAAATAAGCTTATCCAGAAACTACAGTTAATTAAGATGATAACTAAGACTTGATCAGTGCCGGGGCTAGGGATTGCGGTTCGAGTCCTGCCTGGGGCCCGTAGCGAGACCTAGTTCCAAAAAAACATCTGGGCGTGGTGGCGTGCGCCTGTAATCCCAGCTACCTGGGAAGCTGAGACTGGGGATTGCTTGAGTCTGTGGTACCCTGGGCAACGAGAGCCTGTGGTTTCACAGGCAAAAATAGCGAGACCTAGTCTCAAAAAAAAAAAAAAAAGAAAAGAAAAAGGCTTGATCATTGGAATTGGCAAACTGAGTTGATTTTGTGAAAATGACCTCTGGAGAAACTTATGCTTCGTGTGAAAATGGGGTAACAGGGACCAGAAGTAACAGCAGTTGAAAAGAAGTTAGAGAGATTTTCCAAGTACCCTTTTACCCAGCACATATATAACCACCATTATCAATATCTCTTATGAGAGGTTATATTTCTTAGTGAATCTACATTGATACATTGTTATCACCCAGAATCTTTGATTTACATTAGCAATTCACATGGTATTGTACATTCTGTAGATTTGGACAAATACTATTCCTTTTTTAATTTAATTTTTTTTTTACTTATTTTTTTAGCTTTTTTTTCCCTCTCTCTTCCCCCCTCCCTCTCCCCCTCCCTCTCCCCCTCCCCCTTCTTCTCCCCTTTCTTTTCTCCCTCCC
>PVHY01026312.1:0-17418 GCA_004024945.1 Uropsilus gracilis
CATTGGTCAGAGAAGGGAGTATGGTAGATGATGGTGAAATGCTGAGCATTCTGGAATGATGCCCACTGACGTTCACAGCGCTGTTGCAGGGGAAGGGCAGGTTCAGACACTTAGCAGGTTGAAGGTGAGGGTTGCGAAGCTCTCCTTGTGCTGCCAACACTGAGTAGAGGCTGGGTCAAGGAAGCCTGCAGCCTGGGGGAAGCTGCCTCATTGGTCAGGAGTGGAGTCTGAACTGGGGGCAGAGACAAGGTGAAAGGTGAGATGTCTGGTGACTCCTCAGAGTGGTGCAAGAGAAGGGAAAGTAAGACAAAGTTCTGATCATGAAAACTCAAAATGCCTCTACACTTCTCCTTTGCTAACACACCCACCTCTGTAATCTTTCCCCATGACCACAAGGATGCCCACTTGGCCATGGTGCAAGCGAGACAATGCCACTGCAAGTCTGCATGTGGGAACATGCAAGTCATCTCTAGTCAAATGATGGCCAGGGGGTGGGGGTGGGGGGCTGCATCAGACCCTAGGCTTGTCTGGCCAGAGCTGACTTCCTGTGGCTTCACCGGGCACCTGGCACTGGAAATGCCATGGGTATCCTTTCTGAGTCCTCAAAAGAACTGAAGTAGCTAAGGAGTGTCCTGTGTAGCAACAGGCAAGAAGGAGCAGTCGGAGTGTTTGAGTCCTGAGCCACGACTTTAAGAGCTTAAATGATACCTAGTTTTTCTATTACATAAACAGAAACTAAACTGTACATGAAATGAGTCACATAACATAAAATGAAGCCTTTAAAGTGACTATTAGGGGCAGAGAATTTATTCATAATGTTGCATAAACTCCTCCTGTAACTAGTTCCAAAATATCTTGTCACCCCAGAAAGAAAATCATGTTTATTAGTCACTCCCATTTCTCTCCCCCACACCCTCTGACAGCCCCTAATGTTCCCTGTCCCTGTGAATTTGTTTATTTTGGATATCTTACTTAAATGGGATCATAACATGTAAACTCTGGGGTTCATCATGCTTTATTTAGCATGCTTTCGAGGTTCATCCATGCAGCCTGTGGCACTGCTGCATCTTTTTCAGGGATGAATGCTATTCCATGGCACAGATGGGCCCTATTTCATGAAACTGTCCATTGCGTTGGGCATAAGTGCTAACCCTCTTCTGCCTTCTGCAAGACAGCTGGGCTAATCATAGCCTTGTCTGTGATTAGAACTAAGGTGGAGACATGTTGGCATCCTTGGGCTTCTGTTGAGGGTGAGAAGGAGTTCCAGAATCTTCCCCAGCAACACCGCTTGGGTCAGAGAAGGTTCACACTGGATGCTGGCTGAGAGCACTCCTGGTCATTGGCTTAGAACTGTTGATCTTGGCTAGAGGAACTCAGAGACCTGGGGGTGGGGCATGGGGAGAAGCTACTGCCTCCAGAGATTAGGAAATGGTGCATCAGAGGTCTCTGGGAGGAGCAGGCGGACAGCTGTCCGAGACAGTAGGGGCAGGGGCAGGTCAGAGACCACATCCAAGTGGGACCTTCCTATTAAGCCAGGCCTAGGAGCCTGGGGTGTTCCTTCCTATAATATGGAGAATCAGGCACCAGGCTGGCCAGGGCATTCTCACTCCTGGGTGAACCAGTCTTGAGTGCTGGGACAGGGCCAGTTTGGGATGCAGTGGAATCAAGGAGTCCATGGACACCCTAGAAGAGATTCACAGGAGCTAGAGGGATCTAGAGCTTGGGGGAGGCTCCGACTGGATGCTAGAGGCATCAGAACTGGCTACCACCCCCTGGCCTTGGTTCAGAAATGAACTGCATCTAGTAAAGAGCTGTGGCGAAGGCAGGTGTGAGACAGAGGCCCAGACAGAGTGGGGGTGGGGTGGAAGAGGCTGACTGTTTGCTGGAAATAGGATTACAGACTTCTCAGCTCAGTTTCTTTAAAATGCTCCGAGTAGAATTCATTTAGAAAAGGGCACGTGTTTTACTCACACTGTTTCAGGGAGTGAATAGATAAGAGCAAGTAGGACTCAGCACAAAACAGGCCCATACCAGAACCCTCAAGACACCCCCACTGTCTTCGTTCACATTCTACCTGCCACCCCAACCTGGATTCTTAAACACCTGGGATTGGCTGTTTCTCAGACTCCACCAGGACACCACAGCATGTGAGCTGTGTGCATCACTCACCATCAGGCTGTCTGTATTACTAACCTGTGAGGAGTGGTCACCTTGTTCCCATCGAAGGAGGGGTCTGCTATCTCTTTACCTAACTATTGATGGACATTTGGGCAGACTTCATTTTTGAGCCGTGACAACTCATAAAGAAAGGGGCAAGGGGTGGGAGGGGGGCACGTTAGGGGGCAGAGGAGGCTTAAGAAAAGAGAAAAGAACATTCTGGATACGTGGGTGATCTTTTGTCTACCACTCCTGGGTGGAATTGCTGGTTGCCATGTTGAACTTTACTACAGTAACAAATACATCTCCATTCACTCCCACTCACCCCCAGGTGACTTCTAGTGGCTCCACAGCCTCACCAACATTTGATGTTCTTAAAGAAAATCTTTTTATTCTAGGAAGGGTTATATAACAGAAAATGGATTCTTCCACCCACTTAAACAGTGTCTTGCACAATCATGCACCACCATCTATAGAACTTTCCTATTGTCCTTGTTGGGAACAGACTGACCAGAGTAATTCCATTTTGTTTAAAACCTCCATTTTGAGACCAGTGTCCTCTCCCTGCCCTCAGTGGAAAATACCCGCCTTGACGGGCTGATCCAACATCCTGTTTCTGCCTCCCCTTATTCCTGGTTGTTTCTGACAACAGCATTGTCCACCTGATAGATGATGAATGTCAGCATTATTGGAAACCCGCAGTTATGGGAAGGTGGGAATTTTTCCTGTAGTTATGGAACGTGTCCTATACCTGCTTGCTTGCTTCACAATGGAGGGGCAGTGGTGGTTTTGCCCTATAAAAGGTTGTAACAGAGACTACTCGGGGTCTCTCTGCCTAGCTGGCTTGGGAACCCTGGTACACCAGTAATAAATCTGCAGCTTTGAACTTCAGTCAGGGTTCTTGTGTCTTGTTGAGTGGCCCACGAGCCACAACAGTCCTAAACTGAAGTTCTACACTGTTAGCTGTGACTCCTGTCTAGTAGCATCAGTCAACTGTCCAGTGCCTTTTGTAATCAAAGTAAAAAACATTTTACCAGCTCAGCCATTGTGGAGTGTGTGGCTAGAGGGGTAACTGGAGACCGTGTGGCCATCACATTCTGTAGTGTTTTGTTTTGTTTTCAAAGCTGGAAATCTTTCCCTCCCAGCCAGCAGCTCCCTGTCCCCTCCCGAATCCAATCTGGTCTCTGTGTCTCAGGCTGATCCCTCAAGCGCCTTGTGGAGCTGGTCCAGGCAGTGCTGGCCTGTGTGGGACCCACTCACCTCACTCAGTGAGGTCCTCAAGAACTGATGTTCTGCTGCTGCTTTTTTTAGTTCACATAGTCTCAGTCCAGGGACTTTTATTTATTATTTACATGGCTAGGAAGTATCTTCTCCTGACAAAGAGTTACATTTAGAAATGGACTCACATTTTATAATAGCTCACATTTTAAAATAAGCAAGACTAAAAGCTGTAGGTAGGAGGTGAGAGCTGATATACCCTCAGTCCTGAGGTAACTAGAGGGACAATGCACTTAGCAAGACCTGGAACATTCCATGCCTTATAACCACCAGCCCCATTTTACAGAGGAGGAAGCTGAGGCTCAGAGAGGTGAGGGAGTGAGTGAGACATCTCACAAAGTGTCTGGGCCTAAATTTGAACCCTGGAAGTGCTCATCAGCTGCTGAGGGCCCACAGCTCTGCAGGAATCACAGCAGATCCATTCTCCTCTGAGAGGACTTTTGGAGCTCTGGCCTCAGGAGGTGGGGGCAGAACAGGTAGCTCATGGTCAGATGTTGATCTCTGAGTACTCGGTGGTGTCCTGGGCCTGAAGGTTCTGGGGCTTCCCCTTGTGGAATGTGAGGGAGGCGTAATGCTGCTCCTGCTCCTTCTCTGAGGGGGACCAGGCAGCTGGGCCTTGGGGCCCTGAGATGGCTGTCCCCGGGATGGCTGTCCCGGATCCATTCAGGGGACCCTGTGTAGGATGAGGTAAAGGGCAGAATTGACTTTGGGGTCTGGAGAAGGGAACTGGGGCTTGAGGGGTGTTTGTTCATTCATGTGTTTAGACCCATTCCTGAGGGTGGACTCACTCATTGATTTACACCTTCTTTTCGTCGTTCATTCCTGTGCTCATTCACTCATTCATTCCTTCACTGACTCAGTCACACCAACAAATCTTCATCACAGCTTGTTCTTACCCCTCTTCTCACTGAATCCTTCCCCCTCCCCTGGCCTGGATGGTTCACTATCGCCCCTTTCACAGCCATGCAGCTCAGGACCTGACCTCCGGCCGGGGGGGTGGGGGGGGGGCAAGGGAGGCGTCAGGTTGTCCCCACCCCAGGTCCCAGCTCCTCTGTGTGCAGACAGGGCACGATGGGGAGAAGCAGGGCTGGTGTGTGGAGGTCAAACACGGAAGAAGTAACAGAAATTTGAAGATGCTGCACCCACGCCCTGTCTGGCCGCTGAGGACAGGAAATGTGAGCAGAGTTGAGGGAGGGTGTTTTTGTTTGAAAGAAATGCATTTTTCACAAACTTGCCACCAAAAAAAAAAAGGAACATGTGTTAGTTTCTGCATTGAACAAGTGGACATGAGGTTGGAGTGACGATACTGAATTCCAATGCTGGGTGAAACACATTACTACCTCAACATTGACCTTGTATGTTTTCCCATGTTTCTAACATGGCTGCTGGGCAGTGTCCTACATGGGATGGCTCCTATTGCTGCAGACGGCCCCACCCTGACGGGGGAGGCAGTTCAGGGGTGTCGGGCTGAGGGACAGTTTGGGGAATCTCTTGCAGAAGCTTGTTTGGGAAGGAAATTGGGGTCAGGGGTGAGGCCAGGCCCTGGAGAGGGAGCCTGGCTCAGCAGGGCGTCCTGGGCTTGGTGGATCCAGCTCTGGTGGTAGGGGAGGGGCTCAGCTCCCCATTATCAGGAATGGTGGGGGCAGGGCTGCACTGTGGGGGTGTGGGTGAACCCAGGCAGCATTCTCCCTTGGAGCTAAGCACTGGCCATGAGAGGGTCCCCATCCTCACCTGTGGGAGCATGCTGAGTCACTCGTTCCAGAGCCAGAGCTGGTTCTCTCTGCTGCCTGGATGCCAGAGAAACTCATTGCTTCCTCCTCACGTCTCCTGCAGCTCCTCACTCTGTAGATAGACCAGCTGTCAGCCCCTCTGACTTCCCTGGAGCCTGGAAGGGCTGTGGAGCCCGATGGCCAGCTGCTCTGGGCAGAGACCATGGGAATGCCGGCACCACCAGGTGTGTGCACCTGGCCTAGGTGAGGAGGGGCCCTCAGCATCTCTGTCCCTCAGTTTACTACCCCCAGCCTCCACCCCTTTGCAGGAGCTTTGGTGTCTCTGTGCCCCTCCAAACCCCCACGCCAGCCCCTCACCAGCTGTGAAGTCTTCACCAAAGTGGGTCCCGACTCACATGAAGAAGAGGCAGAGTGCCAGCAGGGCTGTGACCGCCACTCCTCCCGTGACTCCTAAGATCACCCCTGTCCTGGCTCCCAGTGGCCCTGCAGACAGGAGAGACCCAGATGATAGACATCGAACACCCAAGGAGTTGGATCCCTGACCAGGAGTGCCCACTACTCTCTAGACGGGTCCTCTGCCCCGCCCCCTCCAGCCTCTAGAGGTGCATCCTCCACACCCTGCCCTCCCAGAACCTGCAGACAACCCAAAGGCTGGTGTCCCTGCCCTGAGCCAGGCCCCCTCCCTCTTCATATCCCAGGAAAAGGGGTCCTATTATCCCTCCACTGAGGACTTCCAACCTGGGACAGCTGGATGGAGGAACCCCATTTCTCATGAGCATTCAGGGCCTCACAGCTGAGGCTTCAGTGGAAACTGAGGCCCCTGTGGAGATTCAGGGAGCTGTTGGCTCAGGACCCCCCATGGCCAAGGGACCTTGGCTGGGGCATCGCTGCTGTTCCCTTTCAGCAGCTACTCCCCCATCCCCCAGTAAAGGGAGGGGGCCGACCTGGAGCTAGAGGCACATCTGCAGTGCAGACCCTTGACCTCCTAGGAGCAGGAGGGGCCTAGCAGCCAAGGGGGTATTTACAAAGGGATGAGGGGATGGTGGGAGCCTCTTCCCAGGTTGGGGTGCAGAAGCCCCCGAGGGTGTGAACTCACTCTGCACAGAGAGATGCAGGGAGGCCTCCTGGGAGCCCAGGGGGTGCTGAACTCGGCAGACGAAGGGCTCCTGGTCGTCCAGGTGCACACTGGGCAGCTCCAGCTCTAGGTTCTGGGAGTGCTCCCCTGCTCCTCCCGCCCCAGAGGGGCTCAGGCTTACAGAAGACTTCACGGTCAGGGTCCTCCCAACCCAGCTCAGGCTGGCAAGAGGGTGGCTGTCCACCACACAGACCAGGCGCAGGGACTGGCCCTCCTGCACCAGGAGAGCTGAGCCGTTGCCCAGGACTGTGGGTCCTGCCAGAGAGAGTCATGTCCAGTCCTGACCAGAGTTCCCCTCTGGGGTCTGAGTCACCCCTTCTCTGGTGCTTTGCTCCCAGCCCTGCTGACTAAGGCCAATGCATGGTCATTATTTTGAACTCTAAGTTGTAACAGGAGGAGCAGACCACCAAGGACGTGGTTAGATCCTAAGAAGCATGAGGGCAGAAAGGAAGAAGAAGATGAAGATCTGAACTGGGAACAACCACATCACCAAACAAGGGAGAGGCCATAGGACACACCAGGTTGGAGGATCAGCAGATGAGGAGCTGGTGTGTTGCTGAAGAGACTGTGAGGTTCCCACCCTCCCACCTTCTACCCGGAGCAGGCCTTCCTCCCCTGTGTTCTCAAATCCTGGCTCTGCTCTGAAGGGTGGAGACAGACCTCTCCCCACATGCCAGAGAGGGGCCCTCGCTCCCTACCTGACCCTTCCTTCCTGATCACCTGGATGGTCAGGTTCTGTGGTGCATCTGGAAAGACAAACAGAACTGCCTGTCAACTGGCCTGTCTCTCAGAACATGGGATATCGGGGGTGCAGTCAGGTGCCCTTCGTCCTTCCTCCCAGCAGCAATGTGGGGTCCAGTTACCAGCCCCTCATCTCCCTTCTCATACCTGCTGTCCTGGGCCCAGGAGCCCATCCCCCCATGCAGGCCCCTCACTCACAGGCCACACTGAGCCGCACGGTCCTCTCTGTGCTCACGCCGGCTCCGGGGAAGCTCACCCGGCAGGTGAGGCTGGTGCCGTGGTGCTGGGGCCCCGGGGTGAGGCTGAGCACCGGGGAGTTGGTGCCCCAGGAGGGCAGGGCTACCCCTGTCCAGGAGAAGGTGGGGGTTGTCCCCCTGGGGCAGGCCCAGGGTGCAGAGCAGGTGATGGTGCTGGGGCGGCCGGACTGGAGGGTCCCCAAGATCTGGATGTCTGGTGTCTGTGTCAGAGCTGTAGACAGATGGACACCCAGCACTGGAGAGGGACCGGTGCCCTAAGAACACTCTCTGCCTCAGGGAGAAGCCTCTCCCCGTCAGCTCCAGTGTCCTGTTCCCCTGGGCCCTCCAGGTGTGGAATGGGGGCCCCTCTAGCCTTGCTAGGAGCCCTCACTCAGTTCTTTCCTCCAGGCCGTCCCTTACCTGTCACAGTGACATTGAGCAGGTAAGTTTTGTAACTATATCTCACAACAGGCCCTCTCTCCACCCTGAAGTAGTAGGTCCCCGCGTCCTCTCTCTGCACATCTCTGATGTCCAGGGAGCAGCTGTGGGCCTGGGGGTCTCCAACGAAGTGGAACCGGCCCTGGGTCTCCTTCTGCACCTGCTGAGTTGAGTTGTTTGTGGCCACCAGGATATCTTTATGCCCAGATACTTTGCCTTCCTTGAACCAGTAGCCGTAAGCTGGGATCGACTCCATGTAACTTTTGGAGGGGTAGATGACTACGCAGAACACGAGTGCACACTGGCCCTCTTGCAATGTCACCTGCTGCTCTAGGTGCATCCGGTATTGGGAATCCTCAGCCAGGGATCCTGCAGGAAAGCAGGGTCAGGGCAGCCCCCACTTTGCCAGTCCCTCTCCCCTACTCTACTCACCCGCCCACAGCAGGGGCAGCAGCAACAGTGGTGGCAGCAGCATCGCTGGCAGAATCTGGCTCTGGGTCCAGGCTGGGAGGAAGCCCCAGCAGAAGTCCTGGTCAGGAGGTGGTGAAGTGATCAGATGCCCAAGAGGAACTTGCATACAAGGGGCTGCAGAACTGAGCTGCCTGAGGGGAGAAACCACTTCTGCTTCCTGACGGGCACCCGACCGACAGCCCCCGGCCCTGGTCTGGCCTGACCTTCCGGCCCTCAAATCAGTACCAGGCAGCAGGCACTAGGGAGGGTCCCAGAGGGTCCCAAACATCAGAGACATAAAGATGGATGTTGTCCCAGTGAGGGTGGGGGTGATGGTAGCTGTCTCCCCATCTCATGGAGCACTAGCTCCTTCAGAAGAGGGATGGCAGGGGGCTGGCAGCCTTGGCTCTGTGCCTCAGAAGGTCTCTGAGGCCTGAGGCGATGAACCATCAGCTGCTGTGGCTCCAACTGGAGGAGGTTGTCCAGGCAGGACCTATAGGACCTGGCTGCTCTGGGAGCTGAGGCAGGGACACAGAAGGACATCGAGTCAGGTGTTGGAAAGTCTGTCACTTGCAGAGGAGAAGTCGAGACTCAGGGCTGAGGGCACCCAGGCCCACAGCTGGGGGTCCCCAACATGACCCTAGCCCCAGAGTCTCCACATGCTGCCATGGACACCAAAGTAAGGACGCCACTGGAAGGAGGTCTTCCCCCTACCCCCCACTCTGTCTCACACCACAAGCTCCCTGCTTCTCCCTGAATCCTTTCCCAAGAGCTCTCTGCTCCCAGAGACCAGACAGTCAGTGTCCAGCCCCACAGTGCCAGCTCTGCTCGACTGGGCTCCCTCCCCCTGACAGGCTGGAGGCCTTCACCTGTGGGCTCCTCCTCACCCATGGGCACCTGGGGCCCATGTCCATCTGATGAGAGCCCTTGACCATGGGGCAGGGCTCACCAGGCAGGGCCCCAGCACAGACAGCCCTGGCAGCTGTCATGGCAGCCCCGCCCTCTCGCCTGGTCCACAGGTTCCCCTAACCGTCCTGAGGGCCTGCTGACCACTGAGGCAGGGACAGTCTGCCGGCTCCAGCTGTGATGATTCAGTAAGGCCCCCAAGGGCTGGCTACCAGGAAAATGATGGGAAGCCAGGGCTGGGGGAAGGTCCAGGACCCCAGCCCCCCTGGGGTTACCCCTGACTCCTATCCCCATGAGTCTAGCCCCGGGAAACATCTCCCAAGGTCCCAGGTTGGGTTCATGAGGCTGATTGGTTCCCCAACCACTCCCAGCTGCTCACCTGGCTCTGGGGAGAAAGATGGTGGCTGAATTTCCCATTGCTGGACCCCCCAGGCTCCCCCACACCATGGTCACCCCACCAGCAGAGGCACTCCTGCTGCCCAGGGAAACCAGGGAGCCCACAACAGTTTCTCAGCCTCATGTTGTCCCAAGACTACCCCCTATTCTCTCTCAGGTCCGCTCTGACCTGGGTGTCTCCCCCACACCTGCAGCAGCAAGCTGGACCTTGGCAGACGGGACCCCAGGAGGTGGTCACCTCCTGGGCTCAGACCCCTGAGGTACAGCCTGAGAGGACAGGGCCGTCCATGATGAAGCCAGACCTCCCCTCCCACCCTGCATGCTGCTAGAATGGGGTGTCTCCTTCTCAAACCTGCCATTTTCCTTTCCCACCCCTGCGCTATCCGGACCCGGGGGTGAAGGTGACAGGAGTCCCCTTGGCCACCCAGCCCCGAGCCTGGCCCCCCGCCCTTTATACCTGCTCTTTTCTCACTGTTTCCACTCTGAGCCCTGACCTCCAATGCTGCAGGTCCCTCCCTCCTGCTTCAGGGCCTTGCTGTGGACCCTGCCCCTTGTCTCCCATGGGGACCATAGACCCCCTCTTCCACGGGCTGCACTGTGAGACCCCGCGGCCCTTTACTTGGTCACAGTCTGCGGTGACACCGATGTCCGACTCTCAGTGCTAGGATGTCCTTGATATGGACAAGATCAGGGTCCCCAGCCCCAGCTCACTCCAACAATGCAGAGGGAGCTCCCAGCATGTGCCTGCACGCAGCGCCCCCTGCTGGAGGTGGCGGGATGAACTCTGGCTGTTCCCCCTGAGTTCAGAGCCCAGGTCAAGGCTGAGGAGAGGCCACAGGCTCCAGAGGGAGAAAGGGAGAGGGGGGAAGGGGAGGGGGACAGGGTTGGGGCGGGGTCAGGATCTAGAGAGAGCCCACACAGAATGCTTCCTGAGACCCAGAGGCCTGGCATGTCCAGGCTGGGCTCACACAGGCTGCAGCACTGGGTTTCCAGCATGTGGGGATGGGGCTTTATTGACTGAGAGGAGCGAGGGGCTTGGCCTAGTCTGCTATTGGTGCTGATGTGGGGGCCATAGGCAGAGCCAGGGTGGAGCAGCTGGGCAGGCTCCAGGGGTCATGGGGGCCAAGCCTGCCTTTCTCTCAGCTCAGTCCGGCCTCAGGGTGAACCTGGCTGAACCCCAGGATGCTCGGGACATGGAGGGGCAGGATGCAGAGGGACAGGCATTTGGGAGAAGGAACAGCACATGCGAGGCTCAGGGGCCCAGAGGTATTGGTCTGGCTGGAGTGGAACACGCTGGGGGAAGAGGCAGGAGAGGCAGCCAGGTCGTCACCCCACCATGGTGGCCGCCTTGGGTCTGTCCACAGAGCTGTGCATGGCTGGATGCTGGGGCCTCTGGAGACTCTGGAGTCTGTGGGGACAGAGATGGAGGCTCAGAAATCAGGGAGAGAGGAGTCTCAGGATGAAGGTGGATCTGAGGGCAGAAGTGGGCATCGGCATGAGCATGACTGTGGGTTTGTGGGGTCAAAGAGCAAGGAGGGAGGTGAGTGGGCACAAGGACATCTTGCTCTGAGCCAGAGGTGGGGTGTTACCTGCAGTGTGGGTACCTGCAGGGAGGTGGGGTGAGGAAGAAGGGGGGAGGCTGAGTGTTGACTCTGCAGAGAGAGCAATCCTGAGGACCACCATGGGGGAGGTGTGGCTAGTTTGGGTATGAGGAACTGGCATCACACACCTTCATGATGAACTTGCAATGGTTTTAACACCTTCCCTGTAGCCCCATCAGCTGGTTGCTTCCCTCCTGGGTGACTTCACGCTACAAGAGAGACGGGGTCTCCCAGTCTGATCAGGAGGGGCAGCAGGAAGAGCCCATTCCTGGTGCTGGGATTGGCCGGAAGCTCATGAACTAGGGGCTCACAGGTCACTTTCAGATACTCTTGGGTGCAGTGGGGATGGGGGTTGGGGAATCTGTCCTTGCCGTTGGGGGTCGGACCTCATGATGCCTTCACTATATTCTTGCCCCACTATTCATTGGGCCCCCACTTGTTCTGGGGCCAAAGGAACTCTCACTGGGGTGGGTCTACCCACCTGGTTCCCTCCCCCAGCACTCATGTGGGAACCACGAGACAGAGGAGCAGGAACAAGGTCTTGAGCACCATGACCTGGAGAACCATCAGCACCACATTGGACAAAGGGGTTGGGCTCCCTCCCACCACCATATGTGCCGAGGGGAGCAGGTATTAAGGGTGCCTTAGAGGGTCCCTAACGCCTGGTGTGGGTCTCAGGAGGTGAGGGACATGAAAGATAGGGTGTCATCCCATGGTCAGGAGGAGAGTGATGAATGTCCCCTGTCTCAAGGAGCACCTGCTCCTTCAGAAAAGTAGGGGTCAGAAGTGTGGGGCTGAGTCTCCTTGCCTGAGAAGGTCCCTGAGGCCTGAGAACCAGACCCTCTGCTGCTATTGTTCAGGCAGAGCTGCAGGGACCCTACTGTTCTGGGAGCTGGAGGTGGGTTCCCAGAAGGACAGGCCAGGGAGGATGGGCCTGCACCCTGAGGGTGGCTGTCCTGGGCTCCTGAGCAGCCCTACTCTGCCCAGAGTCCCAATATGTCTGCAGCCCAGGCCTGAGACAAAGCCTTTGGGGAAGATGACATCACAGAGTGATAAAAGGACCCAGTTTTGGATCAGGGGGTGGGCCCCCTGCAGCCTCAGTGTCCTTGGTCATCATGGGAGGGTCCCTGTTCCAGGGAGACTCCAACTTGAGCATGGAGCTGGTTGTGTCCAGAGCTGTGGAGTGTCTCCCCAGGCCAACATCCACCCTTCCTCCTCACCCCAGCGGGCCTTGGCTTGTGGGTGTGCTGGGCTGTGCAGACAGCTCCCCGTGGGCGAGGTTAGAGGCTACAGCAGCAGCTGCTCAGCTCCGAGGGTCGCTGTGTCCTATATGGAACCGGGAGTCACCAAGTTTCTCTTGTGAGTCACTGAGTGTGAGCAGCGGAGCAGCCCAAAGTCCGGGGCTTGGGGGTCAGGGCAGCCTCCCCATCAGATGGGGGAGAGGTGGGCAGAGGGCTGGCGCGTCCATGACAGTGGACTGCCCTGGTGATGGTGGGGAAGCAGAGCCTGCACCCCTGCCCCCATCAACCTGGCAGACAGGTCCTGCTTAATGGGGGTGCTGGGGGCGTGATCCCCGGAGCTGGTGGGCTTCTCTGTGCTGCCTGAGGGGGAACACTCCGCCTTGGTCTGCGTCAGGGCACTTAGTGGACGAGCATGGGAAGGTGATAGGCTGGTCCTGTTGTGCCCGCCCTGGGCCCTGTCCGATGAGTGCCTCCCTCCTGTGCAGGCAGGTGTGGGGCTGGGAAGAGCTTGGGACACACAGGAAGCTCCTTTGACTTCAGGGCCTCCAGCTCTGCCCAGGTCTGGGGCTGGGGAGGTGCCGTCGCTGTCCGTGGTGCTGACACGGAGCTCTCCCAGCTAGCACAGCCCTGATCCAGGCAGGCCTAAAGCAGGCAAAGAGCAGGCTGTGGTGACCACAGGGCAGACCAGGGAGCAGGCCTGTGTTGCTAGGGTCCTCCTCCTCCCACCTTCCTCTTCCTCCTCAGGTTCCATCCTCCTCTCCTTGGGTGTCTGGCCTCCTATCTGAGCCGAGCTGGAAGAGCTTCAACACTGGTCTCAGTGCCCCTTTAGACACCACTCCCTGCCAGCGTCACCAGACACTCAATCTTGACTTGGGAAATGGCTGGTCCTTACTTCTGGCCCCACAACCCCACATCAAGGTCAGAGGAGATGCCACCATGTTGGATCCACAGCTTCGGCTGGGTCCCGGCTCCTCTGGGCAGGAGAGGGGGAGCTCTTGGAAACCCATGGGCATGTATTACTGACCCAAACCCCTGTGGGGGACTGGTTTCTCCTGGTATCATCAGCTGCACCCCTTCCATCAGACACTCAGGAGGTGGGGGACACTGAGCATCAAAGTGTGTCAGGTGAGGGAGCTGATGATGAATGCCCCCCACTCTGGGGAGGACCTGATCCTTCAGGAGAACGGGGAGGCAGAGGGCAGGTGCCTTGCTCTGTGCCTGAAAAGGTCCCTTGGGCCTGAGGTCACAGACCCTCAGATACT
The DNA here is from genome assembly GCA_004024945.1 of Uropsilus gracilis. NCBI lineage: Eukaryota > Metazoa > Chordata > Mammalia > Eulipotyphla > Talpidae > Uropsilus > Uropsilus gracilis. Next base: position 13,572 of record PVHY01026312.1, read on the forward strand.
CTGGCTCCAGCAACATCACCTGAAGGACCACAGCTTCTCAGCCAGAGCTCCAGAGCCAGGGTTGTTTCTCTTTCACTGGTGTGATGAAGACGTTGTGTCTCTGTGTTGCTCCTCCATCCCAGCTCCTAAACATATGGCATCCTTGTGCTGGGTCCCAAAAGGGTTCTGTGGGGTCTCTGTGACATGTGCAGGCTGTGGCAGGGCCAACAGACCATCTGGAGCACACAGACATCCAGTTTCAAAGATTAGTCGAGTCACTGTGGAATTTCATCAAATTTTCTGAAATCAGGATATCAGCACCTACTCTCCAGCCTCTGTGGAACTGAGCATCAGCCACAGTGAGCTGTAAAACGACTGGAGACTCGAGGTTGCCAACTGAGAGAGGAAACATATCCCACATTACAAACTATTTAGACGCCTTCACGCAAGCTCACATCTGGACTTTGTAATGACAAAGGAACAAATCCAAAGCAGAAGCAAATGAAACTATATCATAAGGAAACCAGGTCCCAGTGAAAGGGCTGGGGGTACCTCTGGCATTTCTGACACCCCCAGAAACAGTGCTTTTGTTTCCTTTTCCACCTCATGAGCTGTGACATGATGCTCCTGCTGTCAAGGTTTGGGGTCTTAGTTAAGTTGAGGGCTGCTTTGCTTTCACTGCATTTATTAAATTCACAATGTTTGCCTTTCTTTTGTTTTTTTTAAATTTTATAAATTTCATTTCATTTTCTGCATATAATGTCAGTCTTATTTGTATAGTTATGACCCAATCTTTTTCCCCATTTCCTTACGCCCCTCTGGTGATTGCTATCTCCTATTTCCTGCAAGTCATTGATTGGTAATGTTCGCCTTTCTAGGAGGGAGATCTGCCACCTCACTTGATTCTACCAAGCACCTCACACTCTGGGTCTGCTGAGTGAAGTGTTTGGCATGGTGTGCAGTCAGGGAAAACCCAGTCATTAGCTGTGTCTGAGAAACACAGAGGCTAAGAATGGCCTAAATGAGATAAGGGGATGTCCTTCTTTGCTGCAAATCTTGAGCAGCCCTGGTGAGTATGGGAAACTAGCACCCTGAGGCTATTGTTTCAAGGCCTGGGTGGGGAAGAGAAGATGAATCACCAGGAGGGTATGTGAGGGGAAACTGGAGCTTCTGGTTTTCAGGAGGGGAGAGAGAGAGCAAGAAAAAGGAGAAAAAAAGGGAAGCTAAAGAGAGAGATGAGAAACACAAGAATAGCAGGCCAGTAAAGAGGAGCCTGAGTGGCCATGCTGGGTGGAAGCCCCCTGGAAGATTGAGTTGGTGATGGCGAGGAGCCATGGTGGGAGAGTGGCAGACGTAAGAGTAGTTGGTGTGGAGTTGCATGCCAGAATGGCAAGACAGGGATGACTGGGGCTGCTGAGGGCAGTCTTGGTGAGTGTGGCCAGACACTGTGGAAGGTGGGCCTTCTAAAGGAAAAAAGTTTGAAGAACCTTGGAGAAACTGAGCTGCTCAGAATGCTGGGGAGAAGCTAAGAGAAGACAGGAAAGCAAGACTAGATTTTGCAGAGTGGATGCCTCAGGTTTGAGGGGGCAAAGGGGCACCGTCTTGAAATGTGTTTGGGACCTTTGGGACTAAGAATGGTGATTGGTGTAAAGAAACCGGCCACTTGTGTCATTAAGGATGTTTTGTTTGACTTTCTGCTTTTCTGGTTAATTTTCCTTGAAAGAATCTGGATAACAGAAGCTGTATTTTAAGTCTTGTTTTTTTCCTTTGTTGGTTGGAGGTTTCTGCCCCATTTTGATCCGACATGGGAGGGTGATTTGGGGATCCTGATCACTGGGCAGAATAGCAGGAGCCACAGAGGAGGAAGCTGTCCTGTGGGGGGCATCCTGTGCAGGGGAGACCAGAGAGAGACCCACTGGGGCTGTGAAGCTTCCTCACATCAGCAACACCCCAACCACCCCCTCCTCCCTGATATCCCTGCAGAATTGGGGACACCCCCACCTCCCCAGCTCCACACCAAGCCCCAGGAATCTCCTGATTCCACCTCTTCCAGGACCGGGTCCTCCATCCCAGGCTCTATGGACTCTCGGTGTCCCTTTTTCCTGGCAGCGCTCAGGGCTCAGGCTGGTCAGGGCTGCGGTGCTGAAGTCGGGGTCTCCTCTTGCACACACAGCTCTGGCCACTGGCCTTGGCCCTGCCCCTGCGAGGCTGGGTGTCCTCCACAGTCCAAACTAAGGACAGTGGGTCCATGCAGGGGAGACTGACTGCTGTGCAGTGGGGAGGGGTCTGTTGGGGCAGGGCTGGAAGAGGGGTGAGGGCTGTAGTTTGGTCTCAGAAAGGGCCCATGGCCGGGGTCAGGGGTGACTTCGCTCTTGGATGTGATGTGGTCACAGGGTCAGAGGCTGCGCTCAGGTTGACAGATGTCACCACAGTGACTGTGGCCACCGCTGAGGACGGGGGTACCATGGACTTGTGGGTGCAAGGGTGCTGAAGGGAGCCGAGGGTCACAGTGGGAGGGTACTGGACTGGTGGACTGTGGGGTAGGCCATCAGCCATCTCACCTGGGTTTTTCTATGGAAATTAACTTGCTTTAGAAAACCAGCTTCAGAGATGCCTCCTCCCCAGGGTCAGTGACTAGAGGAGAGAGAGCGCGGCCTCTCCTGCCAGGAGGAAGCTGAGGGTCACCCACACCCGTGTCCCAGGCCTGAGGCAGAGCTGGTCCCTGTGTGAATGCTTCATACTCCCTCTGCTCCCTGCAGGGTTATCTCCCCTCCTCCATCCTTCTTGGTCTCTGAGGTCCAGGGAACAGCTGCAGGTCCTGGAGTCCCCCAGAAGGAGGAATCTTCCCTGGGTCACCCCCTCCACCTTCCTGTACAGTTTGCTCGCAACCACCCAGACCTCCCAGGCCGTGGGTGCCCTTCTCAGAGCCAATAGCCCTCTGCTGGGGCAGTATCAGCCCAGGGAATCCCAAGGGTAAGAGAAGGAGTGAGGCAGCCCACACGCAGGCTCTCTGCCCCCTCAGCCACACCTGCTCTGCTCCCATCTTCCCTCCTGAGCCAGGGACCCTTGGGGCAGGAAGGGTCAATAAACCCCACCCCACTGCCCTCTCTCTTCTCTGTCCACTCACTCCCACAGCAGGGCCAGCAAGTTCTGGGGTTGGAGGTGCTGCCTGGGACTGGGGAAGATGTGGGGGGAGGGACATATGGGAGCAAGTGGCCTTGTTCATGCAGAGAAGAGGCACCTCAGTGTGTAAGCTCTGTAGCTGCACAGCTGGGCAGACGCCCCCAGCTCAGAGGTCCAGAGACCTCCGCTCACCCTAAAAACCAGGATGTTTTCTAAAACTATGGGACTTTGTGTCAAAGGCATCTGGGAAATAATAACCATGTAGCATCTTCATGTGGAACAGAAGGAAACTCCTGTCTGGGAGCCAGACGGCTGCTTCCTTTGAAGCCTGCCTGGGAGGGGGTGACGGGAAGCGCTGTTCCAGGGCCTCATCTCCAGGACTCTTCTGCACATGTTGGGCAGCCTCTGCTTCTTATAGTCGACTGGCTCAAGGGCATCTCCAGGTGCAGGAGTGGACAAGGCCTGTCACAGACCATCAGAGTGTAGCTCCCACTCTGAACAGATGTGTCAGGACAGTCCTAGCCATGATGACATGGTAGCAGCTGTCCCTCTGTGTTGGGAGCTGGGCTCTCATTATTTCTGGGGGCTCTCATTATTTCTGGCTGCTCTGATAAGCTGCTGAATGTTTGCCTATTTTTTTTATAAAGTTTATTCCGGTTGACAATTTAGGCCATAGACCTGTACATGAAAATTCCATAAAAGGGATGAGTGTGTGTGGGGTTAGGAGGGGTGGAAATGGGGGGGT
>PVHY01026313.1:0-17403 GCA_004024945.1 Uropsilus gracilis
AATAGTGCCTTCTCTGGAGTTGGCACCCATACTGACCATGAGCACACTGCACAGGAGGCACACACGGTCAGCTGAAACTACACCATCATTAGCAGCAGCAGCAGCAGCAGCACCACCACCACCACCTCTGATCCCAACAACAGCTGACTCCAACTGGGAACACCTTGGCTCCAGGGGCACTTGGGAGATTGAAGCAGCATAGCAACACTGGGGCTGCTTATAGTTTATCTGCAGCCATTACCATATTGGCTATAGCACATTGAGGAGGAGGCACCCATGTCCAGATGAAACCATACCAGTCATCATCATCCTCATCAGCAGCAGCAGTATTACCTTTGACCTCAACACCAGCTTACCCCAACTGGGAAAACCTTGGTTTCTGGGGAAGACTGGGGGGTTGAAACCATGTAGCACCACTGTGGTTGCTTAAAGCTTCTCTGGAGGGTACTCCTTATCAGCCATCAGCACATCATCAAAGAAGGCACCAATAGCCATCTGAGACCAAGTTGACTACAACTGGTGACACTTTTGTTGCTGGGGAGACTCAGGGAATTGAGACTATACACTACACTACACTACACTACTACACTACACTGTTGCCATTCTCAGATGAGAAACCCTTGCCTGTGCTTGCAGTGGGTACAGAAGCAGAAATCTCCTCCCCACATACCCACTCCCTGAAGGGCACCAAAAAGCTCAGCTAGGGAGGGTAAAAACTTACCTGTGAAGGACAATTCTCATGGTGGAGACAGCCCCTTCTCCACAGGGGCAATCTCAAGTGAGTAAGCTCAGTCGTGAAGTGCAGACCACTTAGCTGGGGAAAGCCCCTCTACCCATGCAGAAAGAACACCTCCATACTCCCCTCCCCCCTTTTTATATTTTTGGTTTGTTTTTATCCTGTTTTGTATTATTTTTTGTTTGTTTGTTTTCTGACTATCCTGTGGTTTATTTCTGCTTTGTTTGGTTTTCCTCTCCACCCCTTTATTATTGGTTTCCTTTTTCTTATCTTTTTCTCTTTTATTTTTTTTCCTCCTCTTCCTTCTCCTTTGAACACTGCCCATTTTTGCAATGCCTTTCCTGTCTCTTCCCTGCCCTTTATTTTTTCTTTCATGTTTTTCTTTTCTTCCTTCTTCCTTCTTTCTCTATTCTTTCAACCATTTCTTACCTCTCCTAGAGCCAAAATTTCAAAAGAGAATGACCTTGGGAAGAGTAGTCTTATAAATCCAATGGCTCTATCCTGATGGCTATAACCTAGAGAGCTCTAACAACTGAATACAGAAATCCACTCCATGCAGCCAGCAGATACATCAAAGCAGACAGATACCCACCTTGTGCTTATTGGGGTAGCTTACCACAAAGGACTCCCCCAGACTACCCCAGACCAAGGCCTGAGACTCCTCTTCACAAAGTGGGGTTAGACAGACAGGAGATTCTGAGACAAGTCATAGCTCATATCAGCACTTTCCACAGAAGAGTGTGCAGGCAGGAGCTTCAGGATAGCTCCACACTCAAACCGCTCCTTCCATAGTATTAACCTGCACTGACCTCACCCAACCAGCAGTCACAAACTCAGGTGGAAATTGTGGGGATATCCATCTCCAATTCTAGTAGCCCAAAACAACCAGATAGGAGTGACCAAAAAAAGCCCTGCCTGCCATCATCAAGGAACCAGTTGACAGAAGCTGAGGAGGGAATGGAAGGGACCTGCTCTGCTACCTCTACACACCAACCATAGCAACCCAACCACCAAGTAGATACAAGGACAACTTGGCTAGATCTCCAAGAAATTATGCCCACCAGCATCAGTGGTGTAAGGTCATCATGGGCAGAACAAACCCAAACTCAAATTATGGGATGGAAGAAAACCACAAATGACTAAATGAATGTTCCATGTGGAATAATGTACCATAGAAAGAAAGTCAACCCACTGAAATCAACAACCTGGACACAGAAGACTATTTTGATCTGACTGAAAAAGAACTCAAAGCTACCATAAGGAAAACACTGAAAGAATTAAGATAAAAATCAGAGAAGGAAATGCAAACATAGAAAGATCTAAGAGAAAAGGCATTAAAAAAATGATAGGCAGAATACATATCAGACTAAGAATACATAACAAACTAAGGAATGAAAATGAAACTTAAAAAAGAAAATCTACAAAGAAAGAAGAAATGGAAGAATGTATCAGCACTTTTGAAGACTCAGAGGTAAAAATAACCCAAAAAGACAAGGGGAGAGAGGTGCAAAGGAAGAAGATTTAAAAAAGCATTCCAAGAACTATCTGACACCATGGGAAAAAGAAAAATTAGAATTAAGGAATCTCAGAAGGAGAAGAGAGACAAAGAAATTAAGAAACTGTTCAAGGAAATAATTGAAAAGAACTTCCTAAATATGAAATGAGAAGCAAAAATAGGGATACTGGAAGAGAACATCAAATTACTAAACTACTGCAAGCATATAATAGTAAAACTCAAAAAAAAAAAACCCTAAGACAAAAATAAAATAATGAAGATAGAAAAAGACAAGAAACAGATAACTTATAAAGGAAAACCTACTAGACTTACAACAGACTTCTTGGAGGAAACACTTAAGGCAAGAAGAGAATGGAACAATATATTCAACAATCTGCAAGAAAAAAAAATTGCCAGCCAAACATACTTTACCCTGCAAAGTTCTCATTCATCTATGAGGGTAAAATATGAACCTTCGAAGACAAAATCTTTAGAAATTCACTTCTACTAACTGCCCCCCTTCAAGAAATATTACAAGAAGTTTAAAAATTCAAACAACAGAGGAAAAACAAGGAGAACGTAACAAGGTAGTGAATAAAACCACCAAATATGAGCAAAGTGACAAGTGCAGACCTCTACATATCAGCAATCACCCTAAACGTTAATGGACTAAATGCACCAATAAAAAGACACAATAATAACAGAATAGATTAAAAAATATAACCTATCTTTCTGCTCTCTTCTAATTGCTAAAGGTAAGTATAGGTTGAAAGTAGAGGGTTGGAAAGCAATCCTGCAAGCAAAAGAACCCCTAAAGAAGGGGTTCTTTAGTACCCCTAAAGAAGGCAGGTATAGCCATACTTATCTCTGACAAAATAAACCTCAAACTGAAAAAGGTAACAAGAGACATAGATGCCCATTATATGGTGATCCGTGACTCAATACACCAGGCAAATATAACACTCAATATTTATGTACCAAATAAAGGAGCACCAGAATACATCAGACAATTGCTAACATTTTTGAAAAAAAGACATTAGAGAAAATACAGGTGTGGTAAGAGACTTCAGCCCCCCACCCTCACCAATGGATAGATCAATGAAACAAAAAATAAACAAGGACACAATAACTCTAAATGAGCACTTAAGCCAAATGAACCTAATAATCTATAGGACATTGCACACCCCAAAAAACTCAATATACATACTTCTCTGGTGCACATGGATCATTCTCTAGACTCGATCATGTATAGAGCCCAACACCATCATCAACAAATTTATGAAGACTGAAATCATACCATCTGTTTTCTCTGGCCATAAAGTATCAGAAATCAAACATGAAAAGGACAGGAAACCTCCCTTTCATAGAGACTGAAGCCATCACTATTGGAAAAGGAGTTGATTGATGAGGAAATCAAAGAAGTAAAGAAATATTTGAGATGAGTGACAAAGAGAACATATGAGAGGCTGCAACAGCAGCAATAAGAGGGAAATATATGACAATACAGTCCCACATGAAGAAACAAGGAAATAATCTTACATCTGAGAGAGCTAGAGAAGGAACAGAAGAAAAATCAAAAAGCAAGTAGAAGGAAGGAGATAGTAAAAGTTGAAGGAAAAATAAATGAAATAGAGATTTAACAAAAAAGACAACCCACATGATCAATGAAACAAAAAGCTGGTTCTTTGAAAAGATAAACAAAATAGATAAACCCCTAGCCAGGCTTACAAAGAAGAGAAGGGAGAAAATGCAAATAGAATCATAAATGAGAGAGGAGAATTCATAATAGACAAAGCAGAAATACAGAGGATAGTTAGAGGTTCCTATGAACATCTGTATGCAAACATGTTCAGCAATCTTGAAGAAATGGACAAATTTTTAGAACTGTACAAGCATCCAAAACTGGATGAAAAAGGCATAGAAAACCTAAATAAATCAACCTCAAACAGTGAAATTGAAGCACTAATCAAAGCACTCTCCAAAACAAATAAATTCTGCCAGACATTCATAGATGAACTGGTGCCTATAAGATAGGTACCTTTTCTCTTTCAAAAAGAGAGAAGGAAGGAACACTACCAAATACATTCTATGAAACCAGGATCACAGTAATATCAAAACCAATGATAGATAGCTCAAAGAAAGAGAACTATAGGTCAGTCTTCCTAATGAAATTAGATGCAAATATTCTTAACAAAATCCTAGCAAAGAGAATCTAACAGTGCATTGAAAAGATAAAAACACCATGACCAAGTGGGATTTACCCCAGGGAAACAAGATGGTTTAACACCCAAAAATCAAGTAATGTAATCCATATCAACAAAGGTAAAATAAAACCCACATGATCATATCAGTAGATACTGAGACAGTATCAATCAAAGTTCAGGATCCATTTATGATGAAAGTCCTCAAAATTCTGAGAATAGAAGGAATGTACCTTAACATAATAAAAGCATTTATTTTGAAACTCACAGCCAGTTTCATCCTAAACAGAGAAAAACTAAAAGCTTTATCTTCTCCCTTGAGATCAGGAACAACACAAGGCTGTCCACTCTCACCACTGCTTTTCAATATAATGCTGGAATTCCTCGCTAGAGTGTTAAGGCAAGAGGACATACAAGGAATACAAATAGGGAAAGAAGTAAAATTATAGTTTGTAGAAGACATAATAATTTATATAGAAAACCCTAAAAACGATAGAAAAACTAATAAAAATAATAAACCAGTTCAATACACACAAAAATATCAGTCTCCTCCTTATATGCAAATAATCAGTCCAAAGAAGAAGAAATAAAAAAAAAACCACTCCATTTAAATAGTACCAATGAAAATTAAACACCTGCAAATAAACTTAACAAAAGATGTGAAAGATCTATACAAAGAGAACTATAAAATATTGTTAGAAGAAACAGAAGACAAAGAAATGGAAAGACATCCCTGCTCATGGATTGGAAGAATCAGTATTATCACAATGCCCATCCTACCAAAAGCAATCTACATATTCAATGCAATTCCAATAAAAATCTCAATGACTTTCTTTAAAGAAATAGAAAAAATACTACTACTGAAATTCATAATGAATAATAAAAAAACTTCAAACATCCAAAATCCTCCAACCAAAAAGAGAGAGAATAGAGAGATTGCTCTCCCAGACTTTAACTTTTACTATAAAGCTATAATAATTAAGGCAGCTTGGTACTGGAATAAAAGCAAACGCACAGATCAATGGATAAGAATTGAAAGCCCAGAAATAAAGCCACAGATGTATGATCAGTTAATGTACAACAAATGGGAAAAAAAAAAACCTGCATTTCCACAAGGACAGTCTCTTTAATAAATGGTGCTGGGAAAACTTGTAAGCTACATTCAAAAGAATAAACCTAGACCTGAAGACATAAAATACATAGAAGAAAACATAGGCAATACTCTCCATGACCTATACTGCAGAAATATCTTCCAGGACACATCTATACAAGCAAAAAAAAAAAAAAAAAAAAAAAAAAAAAAAAAAAAAAAAAAAAAAAAAAAAAAAGAAGGAAAATATAAGCAGCTGGGACTATATGAAGATAAAAAGCTTCTGCACAGAAAAAGGACAAAAACCAAGAGACACCCAACCAAATGGGGAAAAATTTTTGCACTCCACTCCACTCAATTGACAAGAGTCTGATAGCAAAGAACTCACACGACTTAACAAAAGCAAAACAAAAAGCTCAGTCAATAAATGGGAGAACTTAAAAGACACTTCTCCAAAGAAGGAAATACAAATGGCCAATAGGCATATGAAAAAATGCTCAGCATCTCTTATAATCAGGGAAAGGCAAATCAAAACCACAATGAGATACCATCTCACACTGGTAAGAATGACCTGTATCAAAACAAACAAATGGAAAAAACAAAAAGACAAAACAAACAAACAAAAAACAGGCAACAGCAAGTGCTGGTGTGGATGTGGAAAGAAAGGAGAACTTTTACACTACTGGTGGGAATGCAAACTGGTCCAGCCACTTGGAAAGCTGTTTGAAGAACACTAAAACTACTGAAAATGGAGCTGCCCTTTGATCCTGCATTCCCATTCTGGCAATCCATTGGAAGAATACAAAAATACCAATTCAAAAGAACACCTGTACTGGGATGTTTATTGCAGCACTATTTGCAATAGCCACGATATGGAAGCAAACCAAATGTCCCAAAACAAATGAATGTATCAGAAAGTTGTGGTATATTTGCACACTAAAATATTCATCAATAAAAAAGACAAGTTTGATAACATGGATGGACTAGAGGGAATCTTGCTAGTGGAAAAGAGAATCATGCTAGTGGGAAGAAAAAAGAGAAATACTGCATGACCTCACCTATATGCGAGATACAGGGAAAAGACAAAGGACAAGTATAACTTAAAACTAACAAATTGTCATCAGGACTGAAGCATAGAGCAAGGGAGAGGAAGGGCTGTTGAAATGGGAAGGGATGGACACAAGAGATTAAGATGACGGTTCATGGTTGAGAAGATGGTGGGATATACAAGAATGTAAAAAACTATATATATATATATAAACATAAATGTTTATACATGATCACTCTAAAAAATAAATTAAAATGAAAATCAGTAATATTTATTACTAAGAAAAATAATGCCCTGTATTTAGTATCTGCTGTCATAGGATCATAGCCAAAACTTCAATTTAAATAATCTGTTATACAATTGGAAAATACTTAATATTGGTTAAATCCAAAGAAGATAGTGAGACAGTAACTATTAATACAGGAATTAACAGATCACTTAATGTTGCCTTAGATAAATGACTTTCAAATGAATGATTGTAGCAATGGAGAAAATATTTCACTGTACCCTACAAAAATATTTTACAATTTCCTAATAGTGTTCTTTTTGTTGCTCCAAATACTTTTTAAGCTCATTCAGTTCAGATGATGTTTACATTCAATCTATCTTACCTCCAATATGTTTCCTTTTCTGTAGTCTCTATTTTGGTGAACAACATCACCAACTATGCTGTTTCCCAAGCTAGAAAATTCAGTGTGATGGTTTTAAATCTTTAGAAAAGAGATGGGACCCACCAGAATAAATCTCACAGTCTTCTAAAATGTAACCTTACATATGTAATTGATGGCAGTTCCTTTTTATGTCAATCCTAGACTGTGAACATAGAACTGTATTATTACACAGTCTAGTTTCTAGTTGCCAGGTTACCTGTTGTTACATGGTAATCAACATTGCTTTTTTTACAGACCTAACCCATCTACCTGTAGGGGGCAAAATAGTCTCCTTTATGCATGATAGTGAAGTTGTTTATCTCAACATTTTCCCCAAATGTATGACATGCAAATATATGTGTATACAGTGTGCTGGAGCAAAGTACCTCGAAAAAATTCTACCCAGCTACATACATATATTCCATTCTATGGAGGATGAAGCAGGAGAATAACATTATTTTCATTTTTATGAAGCCATGTGTAGGTTCAGTGGACTAATAAATGAAATCTGAATTATTCATCAGTCTGCATGTCATTCAGATCTTAAAAATCAATGCTGATGGAGTAGGAGAACTGCTTCAATTTTCACCAAACCAATATAATTGTCTCCTTCTTTCTTGTTCACTTTTAACCATTTACTTTTATTTGGGATTTTCGTATCTGGATAAATTTCCATGCATTGTCCCTAACAGTTGTAACACACATTAATAATTTATGAGCCTGAAGTGTGGAAGGCAATCATGAAGGACTATTTCACACGGTATAATCTCACAAAAGTAACCTCAGATTTCTGATTCACATTACTTAACTTAGGCAGTGACTAACTTATAAATTTTCTCTATTAACAAAGAGTAACTGAATTCTTTTGGTTTATTTGCCACGGATGAGTAAGGCTTTGTGTATACTTACAACATTATTTGCTTTCTATTTCTTAGTTTTCATATAAATCTGTGGGAGAAATGGAATTCACTCTTAAGGTTATCTATTGTTTAATTTTTATCCATTTCTGCTGACTTTTGCCTCTCCCTTCACTCGATGGATACATTTCTCTTTGTGTTTTCCTTTGGACTATTTGAAATTACCCATAATAAATGCTCAGTATTTGCTAAGCACTTCGCTCTCCTCTGTTGCATTAAAACATGCCAAATTAAAACGAATATTCATGGTGTTGGAAAGATTAATTCCAGAGCTACTGAAATGTTATTTTCCATGTTAACTCATTTTTTGGAAAGCTTATTTTCAGAAACAGCTACAAAGAAAGACTTCCAATTTAATGAATTACTAAGTATATAAGCAGATGAGGGGGAAATCCTCATTGTTCAAGCACTCATTATAAGATATAAATTTAGATAATACCAGATATGAACATTTTGTGAGTATATACTATGTGCTAACAGTGTTTCAAGCATTCTACATCTATTGTATTTAATTTTCACAACAACCAATGAGCTACACCTATGACTATAATACCATAATACCTTTCTTACATATGAGGAAACTGAAGCATGGGGAAGTTAAGTTCCAAAAATTCATATCATTTATAATAGAAGAGTCAAGATTTAAATCCAATCTATCTGACCATAGAGATTTAACGGAAAGCTGTTGCCTCTTGATACCTGGGGCCTGGCCGTGCTCTGTGAATCATACAATGAGAGAGTCATTTCCGTTCCAATTAAATAATGTTAATGTCTGTTTTGGGTATTCTTCAGCATGTAAATTGGAATGATTTCCATTACGCTGTATTCTCTGTGTCTGAGAGTGAGTTATATACCCATGAATGACTTTTCTGTATAATCTGCAAATATTCAAGATCTATATTCATTGTTGATGGAACTTAGTAATTTATATTTTTCAAAAGTTCCCTGGGCAATTCTGATGCAGTTACTGTTGAGATAAGCTTTTGAAACAACAACTGCAAATCAACCTTTTAAATGATATGCCTATGTCTACACAATAACATAAGATTTTGGCAAAGAACCAAATGGCACAGATGGATGTAGGTGGTAATTAGTTCAACTAGAGCTACCCTATAAAATGTTTCATCACACTCTTGGTTCCAAAGCAGCATGTCTTGTCCCTGAAGAGTAGGGGGTTGACGGCTGATTTTCTGGTACCTCAACTCAGAAAGTTCAGGATGACGTTGTTCACAGTGAACACTCAATAAATGAGATAATGATAATAATAAATACAAATTTAGAACTTGCCACATGAAAACCAGGTGGTGTTCTAAGTGCTTTATAAGCCATAATTGTCTTAATCCTGTCATCCTTCCTTTGAGTTAGATTCCTTTTTTTTTTGGTCCATTTTTTCTCATCAAGAAGCTGAAGACAGAGATGTTTAAGAGTAAGAATAAGTGGCAGAACTGGGATAAGATTGTATATAAGCGCAAAGAAAATGTCTCAAGTGATAGCTTGAAGCAAATCACTGTGCTCATGGTTCCTTTGTCAATCTTCATCCAAGATGAAGATAGGAATTTTGTTATTGCAGTTTCAAGACATGTCTAAATTTAAGAAGTTCTTTCTGAAATGCTTCACTCTATCTCTCTATTTTTCTCTGCCACTCTGTCTCATTGTCTCTCACTCTCTTTCCATTCTTCCCTCCCTTCATTTCCATCTCTTTCTCTCTATATTTCCTTCATTATATTTAAAATAGTTTATCAATGCTTACATTTAGTAACATAGACAGGAAAAATAATTCTTATTTAAACACTTTAATAAATATAATTCGTGAATATTATTTAACATAAATGACTTAAGCTAATACTGGCATAAAGTTCTAAGTCAGTTTTTGAGACAAATATCCATTTAACTGAGCAGCGTCCTCAATTTTATTCAACATATCTGAAAGACTGATTTTTTTTTTTTTTTTTTTGGCTTGGCTGTGTCCCTCCTAGGAATATTCGAGATTGGAGAAAATGTTAGGATGTGGTAAATATTTCAACTTGCCTGAAAGCTATTTAAGGCTATCACTTCTTGTATTTTTAATATTATAAAATAAGCAGTGACTGGTATGTAACATTTTTTACTGGTGTAGAGAGAAATGATGAAAATATTCTCTTAAGCGTTCTAATCACCTGAGATTTCTAAAGGATCTTAGAAATAAAATCCTGGAGCAGTTTTGGTTGAACTCCACACGATGATCATTTGAAGTATAAAACTTCATATTCCTCTAAGAAAAAATCGTGATTCTTATCTTTGCACCCTTCATGTTCAAGACAGCAACTGCTATCTCCTGGATAGCCAATGAGAGATGTCCCCACTAGAATAAAGAAGAAAGAAATTAATTTAGTTATCCAATTTCCCTAACAAGAATACAGGCACATTCTCAATATTTCTATAAATTTTATTTAAATGCTCATCATTTCTTATGTAGACAGTGTCCAGTAATATGTGTCCTCATTTAAGAAAAGAAAATACAATATTATTTGAAATTATTTCTGTAACCATATTATTTATTAAGCATAAATTCCTTGTGCTTATAATTTCTAATTAAACTTAAAATTTTAAAAATTAGACATTAAATAGAAAGCAGTATTATAATAGCATTTGAGAATTTATTTAGGGCCACAGATCTATTTTTCCCTGCTGAAAACGCCTGTCAAAGTGAGATTTGCCATTTAAAATGTATGATTGAGTATCATGTTTTATTTATTATCCACTTAATTTTTCTGATTCTAAATGTAGCAAGTCATAGTCAGCATCATTATGATTATTTTAGGTGCTTTTCTTTTTTAATAATGGTATTTTAAACACTAAATTACTTTGATGAATCTACCAATTTAATAGTATATAATCAAATCCATTACTATCAAAAGACAATAAAAAGTTCTTTTATTTTATACTTACTGATAATCTTCTAATTGTTATCTGTAATGATGGAAATTGTACATTTGATGCTAAAGCACTAATTCTTTTGAGTTTATTATACTTGCACTACTGTCTGCTACATGATCATTTTTCTCATCATATTGTCTCATTTCAAAACTCATCATTTAAAAATCTGTCATTTTTCTCTTACTGTCTATCCTTGATAATTAAAATCATACATAGTTTATCTCTATTGCTTCATTCTCATGATTTCAAATTGATTTTGTTTTATTAAATGATTTAAGAAACTACAGCATTTTTCCATGAAAACTATCTCTCAATTACAGATTAATGTGGCAAAGAGAACTTTATCTTATTAACTGGTAGTAATTGGTAAAAGAACAACATGAATATGGATTTGTCCTTGAGAGAATTATTGTTTTCATTTCAGAAGTATAAATACAACAGGATCCCAAGGTAATAATCAATTATAAGATTGTTATCAATTATAAGTTTGTGTTTTACGTATGCAAAATTATGTTAAAAATATTTTTTGATCTTTTGACTGTCTAAGGATCTAGCCACATTTAAAATCTAGCTGGTTGGGCAACACTACTGGTCTTCTTGTTTGTAGCTTTAATCCCATTATATCCACTTTTAATCTAATATTTAAATAATCTTTCTAAAATCCAAATCTGGTTTATTCATGGCCTCCTTCAGTAAATTTCTCTTGCCAAACACTGAAATTCCAAATTCTTTGAATGATGCACGAGACTGTGGTTTGGATCTCCTCTTTTTAAAAAAATTATATCCATTCATTCTCTTTTGAAGAAAAAAGTCCTTCTTCTTTCATGCATCCTTCTTGTTCATATACCCATTCCTTTTCAAACATGTTCATTTTCACCTAAATCCCTTTCTTTTTTCAAACTCCTGTCCCTCTCCTACATTTCTGGAAAATATTCCCTTCGTTATCCTGTTCCAGATTGGTTATATCATGAAAGTCATTCCTTGATTCCATTAGAAAGATAAATTACCTTTGTTCCTCTGTGGAAGTTAAAGCAGCTCCCCTCATGGTTCATCATGGATTGTATTGCTCCTACTGTCTTCCTGTATGCATAGTTCTCCTAATGATGTTGACATGATATCTCTAATATTTAAGAGTACTTATTAGGTCATTATTTACAAAGGCATAGAAATAGCAAGCACTCTCATTTTAAAGAAACTTCAGTAAAGGGATTTGATAATTGTGTCTGGAAGTATTAATTTTATGCCTTCCTATGATTTAATCTTCCCATGTTGGCTCAATAAAGTAGTTATTAAGAGCAGAAGTCTTTGAGATAAAATGCACTTAAATCCAAATCTATGCTTTTTCACTAATTTAGGACATGAACTTAGGCTAATTTATTTGTATCTATTTATGTCAAACTGTTTTAATGATTAAATGAGATGATATAATGATGAATGCATATGCATTCATTACAAATTGACTGTAAGTGAAAATAAAATATTCACATTTAAATTTACAAATCAAAGAGAAAAATCACTTAGCAAATCCTGACTTCATATAGAAAGTAATAACACTTGCCTCTTTGACATTCCCATTCTTTCCTGATTACAAAATGGGAAAACAGGCCATGAATTTATTTTGTGTTACCAAGGTAATTGATTTTCTGTTCTCTGCCCTTTGCCAAACTCCTACCATTTAAAATTTTCCATATAGAATATTCTCTTGTCTTAAAATCTACAAGCAATTAATGAAAATACCTGTTTTGTTCTACATTCTGAAAATATTTAATAAATCTGGTGGCTTGTGATACAAAGTATGTCTTGTGACTTGCTATTTGGAACTGAATCCAAGACCCATGTAGAATGAATCTGTAAAAAAGAAACAAAAAGGAAGAAAGAAACATAGAATAAAAGTTTCCTCCCCCCAGACTTATATCAAGAAGGTGTCGTTTGGTATCTTGGATGAATCATCTGTCATTGCTGAATGGCAAGATAATGGTCTTATGTTAGTAAAGAGAGAGACATAGCTGATGTGTTGCAAAGTAATAATAGAAGATTGCTTAACAGGTATGCGAAAATGCACTAATGCTTACAGATACAAATGCAATGTGACAGCAATCTGTTAGGACACGGTGCTACTTGTGGAATGCACATATGCTCATGCACTGTATATATTTCAATTCTCTATGAAGATTGTGTATCCATGCATTTGTGTGAGATTTATAAACATGTCATAATAATAGCTTTGGAGTATTCTAGTTTAAAATTCACAAAGACTTTATGTATATTACCACATTTATTCCATATGAAAACTCTGAGCTAGTTTTCTGTGAGAAAGAGCACTGAATCTGAGAGATCAAGGTACATGTTTGAGGCTGCATAGGGAAATAATTATGGATAGATTTGCTGTATCTAATTCTGTGTTGCATTACTACTATATAACAATCTGTTTCTACCATATAACAATCTGTTCTCCATACAAACACATTTGGAATACAAAAACTTATATCTGCATTGAACATGTTTTCTAAAGAATTAATATAAAGCATGTCCTCTTTTTATTCATAGAAAGATTTGTGATTTAATTTCTGGTGACCAAGTTGCTTTGTTCTTCTGCAAAGATATTATCAGAATGCAGGACAGAGCAATTTTCTATACAGTATTTCTAGATTTATAATGTGAGACTCAGCGGAGCTTAATGTTCTATAAATGAATGCTTTTGGGTGATGGACAGAAATGATGAAATTATTGTCTGACTAAATGAAGTAATGATGTTGGCTTTAGATATAGTTAGCAGGAAGGAACCTACAAATTGATTTAAAAATCATTTTCAAGATATATTTTCCCTTTCAATTTTTATTTTTGCTATAATTAAATTTGATAAGCATGCATTAGTGTCTGCTACATGCATGATACTTGGCTATCTTTTGAGAACATTATAAGAGTGAATGTTATAAGATGAAGAGTTTTATAGACTACTAAGAGGTACTGATATATAATTATTTAATACTAGATCAGATAAAGCAAGATTATTTACATTCTTCTATTATAACCTCTACAAAATTCAAATCATTCTTTTACAATTTGCAGAAGAGTTATGGTACAACTACTTAATTTTGTTTCATAGATGAAATTTTAATAATATACTATGTTTGAGTACATTAATGCAAGTTCAAGGTTAGTGCATAGAGGAAAATTTATTTATTATTAAAGTCATGTTCATTATATAATTGTTTTATTTCTAGTTATCTAAATGAATGAAGATTTTTTAAAAATTTTATCTTGGTGATATCAGACCTGTGCTAATCTATTTGCTTCCTTTATATTTTGCATATTTTAGCCATTTAATTCTCTTTCTTTATAGTATTTTGAATGTTATTTTGAGAATATAATGTAACTATGTTATTACCTATATCATTTGATTTTGATGGTGATACTAACATAAAAATGAACAAAAGTTTAACATCAAATTTCTGTGCAAAAATTGTCATTATACTCAGAAATGGGAAATTAGATGATTTCATATGAATGTACATAACTTAATTAAAATTCTTAAAATCTATAGTTAATTTTTCCATGATGTTTGCTTTCTAGTCTTGCTTTTGTTGAACAAACATTTGTTAAGCATCATTGCACCAAAAACACAAAACTGAGGAAAAACAAGTAGTCATCAAGAAATTCTTTGATTGCCATTGGCAACACACATGTGACTTCACAGTGGTAGAATGACAGCTGCAATGGAGGTATTGTACAAGGAGTTGAGGTATTCTGCACATGTAGAGACATCACACATTTCCAAGTGTGATAAGGGAGGGTGAACTGAAGAATAGTGAAGAGGATTCACAGAGGTAAAGTAGGTTTAAACTGAATCTTAAAGACAGGTTTCAATGGCAGAAATATTGAAAAGAATCATTCAGGTAAAAAAAAATGCAATAACATATGATGTGATATGAGATAACTAAAAATTAACATTTGATTTTTGATCAGCTTTATTCATATTTGTAGACAGTAAAAAAAGTTTTATTCCACTAGATTAAAACATTTTTATTTTTTTCTGAAATCACCAAGGACATAGTGAAACCAAAAAAATTTCAAAGGACTCTTTTTTTGATGAGCTACAGCAAGAATTCTTACCAGACCATTTCAAATCAGAAGTATGGTTAGATGGAGAACAGAATCATTCTTCCATGCTTCAAAGACAATCATAATAATGTATAACTTCTAATCTTTTACACCTTTTAATGCTTAACTTTTAAAAATCTATGTAGCAGTTAAGTAATAAGGACTATTATTTAAGCAATTGAAGAGATTTATCTAAAGTCATAGTATTTTTATGGCTTTATTTTACTTCTTCTCAGTATACAATAGAACCAAATCAAAATCCTAGTCTTTGCCATGTTTTCAAACCTTAAGTATGCTTATGTCTCTGAATCGCATCATATATACTTTGAAGTAATGAAGCATATCTGTTGACATTTTTCAAGGCAAAATGAGGGTTTCCAATGCATTAAACTTGGTAAATATGTTATTTCTTTTGAGGAGTGGCTTTAAATAATTCATTTATACCATCCACTTAAATATTAGATATAAGAGTGAATGTAGATAGGCTCTAGAATGTTACACATCTGTCAAAGTTCCAACTACTGATTCTTGAAAATATTTATGTCATAATTTAGAGCAGGTGATAACTAATGGGAAGATTAATGTGTTAAACTAATTGCAGAAGTTGATCCTCCACCTTTGGTCATCTTCAGAGTAGTTTTTGTATACCTGGAATATTTTAGTAGATTTATTTTTAGATTGGGCTTTAGACAATAACAGAATTTGAAAATTTGTACGGTTGTATTCAATGTTCATGATTGTAGCAGTGAAAATTTGTAAGCACCCTTTATTATTCACATTAAGAACTGCTTGAAATTCCAGATATTAGGAGATTCTCAAACACTATTCCCACTTATTGTAGGGGTGATAGTAGGGAATTGTGGTAGTCATAAAAATGTGCTGGTCCAACTTCCATGTGTAAGATGGCTATTGGATTAGCATTTCTAGCTTCTGTCCCTCTGATCCATCACTGGATTCACTTTGGGGCCACACTTCCTGGGGGCTGCTCTTAGTCAAAAGACTGAGTATTTAAGTTAGACTCATTCTGGCAAAACAGTGAGCTTCCTCTTCCAAGGAGGGTCTTTTGCTGAAACTTCTTTATACCTTCATTGTAGCCCCACATTTTTTGTACCTAGTCCTCTTTCCTTCATTTTCTCTTTCCACAAGTATCAGACCTACATTATAATCTCAAAACTTTTCATTTCTCCTGCTCCCTCTGCTCATAAATCTCTTGAATTTCTAATCTTATTTTTCAGTCTGTTTCTTCATGAACCAATTAATCTCTTCTGGCTTTAAATTTTTTCATTTATACTTTAAGCATAATGATACTCATTGACTTACCACAACAGGTTGCTATCAGAACAAATTATTAGTATAATAAAAGGACTATCTGAGGAACCAAGCTCTCTAAGCCTGAGGCCAGAACTACAAGATGGGGGAAAAAAGAACACCAAAACAGGACTGAAAACAGAAGGAGACATCCTGCAAGAAGGAACAGGCACTGATGGACTCCAAATAAGCTTGGACTGGCTGCCCAGCACAAGTTAAGACTGGAAGTCTGAGCAGCACTGTCTACCATGCCCCAGGAACACAAACTCTCACCCAGGACATTGCTCCAGAAAAAGAACAGACTAAAGGGTTAAATATGGACCAGCAAACTTTAATGAGAGGAGAGTGGAGGGTGTGGGGGTATCCCCAAGGGAGCCAACAACTATACAAAGACATGAAGTTGTATGATACTAAAAGTAAATGAATAAATTGGGAAAAATACATAAAAGCACTTGAAGTTTTATAAATTGTTATAAATTATTAGAGGCTACTTTCAGAACTTCTTTCAATAGAAATGACTTGTTCACACAATCTGTTTTTTGTTCCCTCAGAACCTGGAGAAAATTTTTAGTTCCCATTTTACATATGAAAGTTCAACTTTAATTTATGTGTTTTATAATAAATGGGTGCTGGACTTTGTCAAATGCTTTCTCTGCATCAATTGACATGATCATATGGTTTTTGTTTTTGTTCTTATTGATATGGTGGATTATGTTAATTGATTTCCGGATGTTGAACCATCCTTGTGCCCCTGGGATAAATCCCACTTGGTCATGGTGAATAATGCTTTTTATGCATCATTGGATTCGATTTGTTAGTATTTTGTTTAATATTTTTGCATCTGTGTTCATTAGGGAAATTGGTCTATAGCTTTCTTTCTTGGTGCTGTCCTTGTTTGGTTTTGGTATGAGTGTGATGTTTGCTTCGTAGAATGTGTTTGG
>PVHY01026314.1:0-17400 GCA_004024945.1 Uropsilus gracilis
CCCCCACCCCCATCCACTGCCCACCGCCCACACATACACCCTCCATCTCCGCCTTGGCCCTGCCAGGTGTGTCTGTATCATGCTAGAATCAGTGAAGAACCTACATTGATTGCTGAGTCTGACGCTTGCATGACTGTGGGCATCATAAACAGGCCAGTTGCCCTACAATTGGCAAGGAGGAGCCGGGCATGGTGGCTCGTGCCTGTAAGCTTCAGCCTATGAAGCGACTGGGGCTAGGGATCATGGTTCAAGTCCTGCCTGGGGCCCGTAGCGAGACCTAGTTCCAAGAAACTGCAGCTGGGCGTGGTGGCACATGCCTGTAATCCCAGCTACCTGGGAAGCTGAGGCTGGGGATTGCTTGAGTCTGTGGTACCCTGGGCAACGTGAGCCTGCGGTTCCACGGGCAAAAATAGCGAGACCTGGTCTCATAAATCAAACAGAAAAAAAATAATAATAATAATAATACAATTGGCGAGGTGCTCTGGTTGCACCCCAAGGCCCCTCCCCGAAAGAGTGGGTTCTTTGCCTTCTGGGGAAAGAGCATGCTAGTTGGGGTTGAACCAGCTAAGGCTTTATTAGGACTCACGCATGAAGGAGCCAGTGTGGGGAAGGAGAATATAGCCTGGTTCCTTAAAGGGGGATCTTGAAAGGGTGGATCTGTGAGGCCTGGAGGAAGAGAGCTGTCCTGTCTTGGGCTCCACCCGGTGCCCACAGAGCTGTTATTCTCCAACTACACGTGCGGGCTCTCCACCCGGAACGTGTGAGGGAGTCGCTACTCGGGATCTAAGGCTCCGAATTGGTCGTAGCACCCACAGCTTTGTCTTCTGCACTCTGGTCACTGGGCCGGGCTGTTTGGACAGAACCAGCCAGTCCGTGCTTCATTCCACACGTTCAAACAGGACTTGGGGCGGCTCATCCGACCAACTCGCAACTTCTTTTACCTGGGGAGATTAAGAGGTTGTCGGAAAGCGAAGACTCAAGGAGACTGCGTAAGCATTTGCCCTGCACCGTTGGGGAAACGGCAGCATCTGCCAAGATGGGAAAGACTCCCTAGGAAGCGCGTTTGGGAGGAAGAGGTGATTAAGTGTTCTCTTCCGGGTCCGGCACTTCCGAGGTGCCTCCCGGATCATGCTGCCACTAGGCCTGCAGGCTGGGCAGGCAGATCTCTTGGAGGGCTGGGTGCGAGGCTCGGGAGAGGGACGACTGGCCGGAGCGCAGAAGACAAAGCTGTGGGCCAGTCGAGATCACCGGGGATGTCGCGTGTGAAAACGGAAAAGGGCCGAAAACTTTGCAGCTTCTCACGGCTGGCAACAGGAGGCAGAACCAGCAAGAGACCTGAGGGAGCGGCCAGTCAGCCCACAGGAAGCACGGGCGGCTGTGGCCTGCAGCACGCATGAAGGAGCGCGCCCTCGGGCAGAGTGACCGCTGCCATAGAAGGCTGCTGGGAAGAGCTGAGAGGGGAGAACGTCGCGCTGACCGCTGGGGGAATGCGGAGGCCGCCGTGATCTTGCTCTGCGATATGTCTTGGCGCAGGGGCCACCAAAACCTGCGTGTGAAACGGGGGGGCTGGAAAATGGGCCGCTCGGCTGGGCTCGGAGCCCAAGGAGCGCCTCTGTGCCACTGGTTGTGTATCGTGACGATTTCTGAAGAAGCTTTTTCTTAAACGGACTCAGAGGCCGCTCTCCGTGAGCCTCAGGAACCCTTCTCCACCCTGTTGCGGAGCTGAAAACGCTCCCACCTCTTGCACAGAGACATCGGAGACTAGGCCAGAGCCTGCGTCTCGGAAACCAGATTCGCGGGGACTCCCCGAAGTGACCTTAGTGACTGATCTGTAAAGTGGGGCTCGTCACCCCTCCGTGAGGATGTGGAGAGTGGATGGGATAATGGGACAAATCAGACAGCAAACGGGAGAAGGCCGAGATGGGGGAACTGTTGCGAGCCCTCATTTTGGTGCGGGGAGCGGGTTGCTAAATGACAGGTGTCTGCAATTTTCCGTCCCCCTGACTTCCCAGGAGAGCTGACTGGGAAGGAGTCCCCAGTTTTTTCCAAGAAAGTCTGTCGTGTTTCTACTGCTGCGCAACACGTTAGCGTAAACTTCACGCACTCTTCATGAGAACAGCACCATCTTAGCCCACTGGTTCGCGGGCTCTCCGGGCGCCCAGCTAGGATCCTGCCAGGCTGAGCGAGTTGGAGTCTCCGCCATGACTCGTCTACACTTCTCGGCGGGTTCTCCGCTTGGGGTTCTGCTCCGGGTGCCTCCTCCCAACCCGTTCTTGTGCACCCTGCAGGGCGGCCTTCCCCACGCCTGGCTCTCAGAAGGTGACCGCTCGTGGGTTGCTCAGTTTTGCTACAACTGAGGTTGGGGAGATGGTGCAGACACGGTGATGACACGCTCTCTCTGTGACTGGCACGTAGTTGGTCGCTGGAGCAAGGTGAAGGGTTGAGAGGCCCACGTTGGTGGACAAGTGTACACGGCCGAGAGCTTGAGATCCGCAGTAGGACCAGGAGCTGCCGAAGCAGAGGCTTGCGCTGGGCGAGGTGCTGGCGATTTCCGTGGATGAAAGGGGACTGGAGACTAACATCCCAGGAGGGAGCAATACCATCTGCTCCAGAGCCCGAGCTGCCGATGAGCAGGGGATCCTCGGCTCCGGGGAGGAGAACAGCATCCGGGAAAGTAGGCCATGTCTGTCTGTGTCTTCTGTCCTCCTCCTGCCAACTGTGGCACAGCGAGGAAGGAGCTGAAGCAGCTCATCCCTGAGACACCTCCTGGGGAAGCCGGGGCCTCTGGGAAATGTCTGCTTCCCCATGGAGACAAGAAGGGCCAGGGAAGGAAAATGTGCTTAACAGAAGCGTCTGTGGTTGGTTTACCTTATATTCAGGGGTAATAGCTTCCCCTTCTGCCCCAGAGAAACACTGTCTCAATTTCCTCTTCCTCGGCTCAGTCCTTTCTAGCGACTTAGCATCCGCGTTCCCGTTTCTCTGCTCCGACTCCCGGGTCTGCTTTCTCCAACCTGGATTTCCTAACGACCGTCCTGGCGGCGATCAGCACCCTTCACCACGAGTAGTTCCTCCGCAGACTCGCTTCTCGCGCTCCGACCACAGGGTCACTCCGGGGAGCTGTAAGCTCCGGTACCAGTCGGCCAGGCAGCAGGCAGCAGCAGGTCCAGTGGGCCTTAGCGGTCTGCCTCCCGGGAGGCAACGACGGAGGGAAAGGTCGGACAGGCTGTTGCTCGCTCAGTGTTGCAACTCGGCCGCAGGCAGGTCTGCCTACGTGCCTGCGTCTTGCTGTCTCTCTAGCTCCGGGATTTTGCTAGTTCCTCCTCTCTCAAGCCAGCCTTTTTTCTTCTCACACCTTTCAGCCCGAGAATGCACGGCTCTCCCTTGTTTTTCTCACGCTCCTTTCTCCTAGACGTGGCATGCTGGGCAAACCTTTCTGATCCTGCTACTACATTAGCTCCTTCAAGCCAAGCCCAGCTTCCGCTCCCGTCTCCGAGTCACTTCCCCGGCTCTCTTCCACTTCCCTCTCAATGGCCTTTTCCCACTGCTTTTCCTGTTGCAGGCCCTCAGCCCTCAGGCTTCCGTCCCTTCGCTGATTTAGCGTAACAGCCGAGGGCAGGTCATTTGTGTCCCCCTTGAACTATATAGGCTCCTGCTGCCAGGCAGAGGACACATGCAAATACAGCCAGGTAGAGGACCAGCTAGGCCGCTGCTCGTCTGGAGAAAGATGGAGAAGGAGCATGTGCTGTGTGTGCCCTTGGGTGGGTCGCTTACAATGGCCGAGCTTCAGTTTCTTTACTTGTGAGATGAAGTTGACAGTACTAATGTGTGTAGTTATCTGAGCATTGGACGCAGTAACAATCTAGAGCCATATGCACGGCTCTGGGCAAATCCTCAATAGATCTCTTTCCTCAACCCCCCCCCCCAACCCTGGTCTCTCAGTTCCCATCTTGTCCATGCCTCCTTTCATATAATCTGCTAAGATTTGCTGTCACCTTAGACTTACTATTCCATTACTTTTATCCAACTAGCATTTATTCTTATAATTACTTCCTATGAGAAGTATTAAATAGTCCTTCTCAGGCGTCACTTGCTGTTAACATCCGGGTCACTGGTGACCAGATTATTTCAGCGCTTTCCTTGCTGGACTTCCCAGTACACAAAGACAGCATTTCAGAAAGCTTTGT
Source organism: Uropsilus gracilis (assembly GCA_004024945.1). Lineage (NCBI taxonomy): Eukaryota > Metazoa > Chordata > Mammalia > Eulipotyphla > Talpidae > Uropsilus > Uropsilus gracilis. The sequence goes on from PVHY01026314.1 coordinate 4,185, forward strand.
GTCTATTTTTCATTCCCTTTTGGACTCGGCCTATAAGCAGCTCCCTCAGTTTGTAGCGGCTTCTGCTTGAGGTCTACAAGAGAGCAGTAGAGACCTGACTTAGAGCAGAAAGTCCTTCCTGACTTGTCCAGCTCATTTCTCTCTTTTGTTCCCACTCGGTGCTGCCTAGGATGCAGCTAAGCTACTCCCTGCACACAGCCTTGCTTCCTCTCTGCTGGGCCTCTGCTCCATCTCGACGAGGCGGCTCACCCAAGCCCTGGCTGTTTGGTCGAGCTTGACTTAGAAACAGAAAGTTGCCCAGTGAGGGCCGGATGTGTTGTGTTCTGCAGCCGATTTCTAGCCGCTACCTTTGCCCGCTGCACTGTGTAAAGGTGGCTCTCACAGACTCTCTTGGTTTCCATCTAAGCCTCAATTCACAGCTTTACACTTACACACTCGGTCCGCCCCTCAGTATAATGTTGGAACTGCTCCAGACTCTGCAAGGGCTTGGGGTTGTCTCTGCTACAGGTTTCGGCGGCGCTGAAACAAGGCTACATCACGCCAACGGAGCTCTGTCAGAAATGTCTCTCCCTCATCAAGAAGACCAGGTTTCTAAATGCTTACATCACTGTGTCGGAGGACGTGGCCTTAAAGCAAGCTCAGGAGTCGGAGAGGAGATACAAGGAAGGTAGATTACTTCGAATTGTTCTTGTCCTCTCCCTAGAGGAAGAGCTTAATTGAATGTAGCCGTCTCTGCTTGGCAAGTGAAGCTTTTAACATCAGCTCTTTATTTAAAGCGCTCGCGGGAAATGAGGCTAATGGATTAAGCATTGCTCTGTAACAGCCAAGTCTAATCATTTCTAGCATCACCGGTTTCTGAAAAAGTATTTCTACCAAAAACTAGTATTTACTCTATAACCCATACTAATGCATCTCTGTTTTTGATCATCTACATGTATCCTGTTCTTTTCGCTTCTAACATAGGTCGCTCGCTCGGGGATTTAGATGGAATTCCTGTTGCAGTAAAAGACAACTTTAGCACCTCTGGCATTGAGACAACCTGTGCGTCCAACATGCTGAAAGGTAAATTTTAATCAGCATCCTAGTGATTTACAAAGATAGTTATTTTTCAGTTTAGGTTAAAGATAAGAATGCTGAAGCTCCAAGATCTTCTCAGACTCACTCTATCTAGAAAGGAAACTCCTAGGGTGAAATACTGCCTTTTTGCTGTACGCCCATTTTTTCTGTAGTGGTGACCCAGCTTGATAGCGGTGGCCTATTTCGGAAGTTTACCAATCTCATTTAGAAGATTCCTTGACTAGTTGCCACAGACAGGCTAAGCGACCTTGCTCCTGAAAGCGGAAGGCCTCAACGCTCATTGGTCATGTGGAATGAGTGACAGTCGTCACCGCTCTCTGGAGGACAGGGGGAGGCTTCATTCGCACTTGCTCGTTAATTTCCAGAGTCTTCATCTTTGCTGTTTCTGCGCTTACCCAAGTATCATGAGACATAGCCTTGAGTTTTAGTTTAGTGGGTCAAAAGGAAGCATGTTTATCAAGGTGTTTGGAGCCTAGAAGGACAAAGAAATGAAAAAAGTCACCCGGAGTACACAAAAAGAAATACCCTGACAGCTGGAATTGTTGATCCTTGTGTCAGAATAGATGCTAGAGAAAATTTTCGTTGCGAATTAAAGACCCAGCCGGTGTAGATAAAAATTGCTGTGTGCCACAGTGTCATCTGCGAAGGGAAAGTCAGGTGGAGTCAGCAGAATGCTTCTGGTGTTTATTTCAAATAGACTGGGTGCACCTCTGGCTGGTGTTCAGTATTTTGAAGTACTTGCTGTTAACAGCTAATGTTTTTAGACCATGAAAATGGTGCGCATACTTTGGAAGTATAGCGCTTAGCAGTAGAAAACTTTAACTTTTAGGAAAATGTACAACCTATTCTTCAACTTAGGAGTAACTACCACATCTCTGTCCATCGCTTAATTGCAGTTTAAAATCTTATTAGAAGGTTACTGCTTTCTCTCCAGTAAGAAAATATCTGGGTGTTTTTCAGGTTATGTACCGCCTTATAATGCTACAGTTGTTCAGAAGTTACTGGATCAGGGAGCTGTGCTAATGGGAAAAACAAATTTAGACGAGTTCGCTATGGGGTGAGTCAAATTGAAAAGTTCTCCTCTTGTAATTCTTCCATCCGTGCCGGTAATGTCATTAAATGTAAGTACCTGACAGGAATGAGGTGCTTTCCTCAGGGATGTGCTGTCGGTACCTCAGCTCCGCTACGAGGTTGTGTTCCGGTGTCCAGTAGACATAGAGTCAGACCTCATTTTGGTGCTCATTGCCGTTTCGCTGATGACTGGTGAGGTTGAATAGCATGTTCTTATCTTGCTGCCTATATGTCTTCTATTAGGATGTATCTCTTCCCATTTTTTGCCAATTTTTGGGTTATTTGAATTGGTATTTTGAATTGGGTATTTGAATGAAAGCTTTTTTTGCTCCACCTTTGGGATTGGTCAACCTCAGGGTGCTATACCTTTCCATCTTCTTGACATCTGACCTTTCATTTCCCTTTTCCTACGTAAACTTGCCTCTATCACCCAAAAATAAATACACAAGCAAACAAATAAATAAAAACAGATTGGGTCATTTTTCTTACTGAATTGTAAGAGTTCTGTCATGTATTCTAGATCCAAGTTAATTATCACATTGTGTTCTCAACTCTCTGAGTAAAGTTAGGTTAAGTCACTTATTTTTTTTTTTCCTTTTGTTTTTTTTTCCCATTCAGTGAATTGCTAATTTACTAAATTACTAAATTATTCAGTTAATCATTTCGTTGAAATAATTCAAATGTTAAATTTTGGTTTAATTTAAATATCTAAATATTGATAAATTGCCATTTATTGCTGAAGGATACATAGCTCAGGAACATCCAGATGGAGGAGCCACATATGGCAGGGTCCAGGACAGGGCAGGACCTTCCATGCTTCCACCAGGAAAGCATTCATCAGCCCAGAGCTCTCCAGGCATGGTGGGAAAGGAAGGCTTATGTTGATACAGAAGCACTGGCCTTTCAAAGTGAAGTGTCCCAAGGTTTTGTTCATAACTCCCAGAAACTGGAAACAGCCCAGTGTCCACTGGCTGATGGGCGACATAAATAGTAAAAACAACCTTGAAAGGTGACAGAACAGCCAACAATAACTAACTGTAACAGGAGGCTCTGAACTCAGGGCTGTACTCTGAAGTGGTATAAAATGCTATAAAGGACTCAATTGGATCAGCTAATGACAAAGTTGGATTATGTTCAATAAAGTATCGTATTGATGTTAAATTTGTGGAGACTCTTAACTCCCATCTTGGGAAATGCATACTGCCTACATATAAGACTATTTAGGGGTAGAGGGCCATGATATATATAATTTACCTTTCTGTGGCTTAGGAAAAAACGTGTTTGTAGATACACACAGTGGGGAAATGATAAAACAAATGGGATGAATGCTAACAATAGGTAAAAGGTGTAAAGTTTTTAGGCTTTTTATTTTTGCAATTTATAAGAAATTATTTCAAAATTTAAGAGACTTGTTAACTGAATGTTTGCAACTTTGTTTAACCGCAAGACTTTAATTTACAGGGAAATCATCAAACTGAGTTCGATGAATAATCCGGATAAACATTTTACTAACACACCAGTTTTCTTTATCACAAATGCATTTAATTGCTGTTCTTCAGCTGCTTATTAGTAAGCACTACATCCAAGAAGACTTCCTGCCTTTTCCACGTTAAGTTACCATGTACTGTAGGGTGTCATAGCAAATGATATGATCGGGGGATGAAGATTTAACATTAAATGACAATTGTCCTAAGGTGTCTTGCTTTATTTTTGTTTCTTCGTGTCAGATCTGGAAGCACAGATGGCGTATTTGGACCAGTTAGAAATCCTTGGAGTTATTCAAAACAGTATAAAGAAAGGAGAAAACAGAAGCCTCGGCCTGAGGATGAAGATTCAAACTGGGTTATCAGTGGAGGAAGTTCAGGAGGCAGTGCAGCCGCTGTTTCAGCGTTCACGTGCTTCGCGTAAGCTGCCTCTCGCCGTGTGTGCAGGCAGCCATAGACGGAGGCAGACTGCAATAGTGGAACAGTTCACGCTGTGTGTTTCTTTTCTCGTGAGAGCTTGTCCTTAATATATATATACCTTATGGATATCTTCAGTTATAGAGTACATGTTGCAGGTATTTTGTACATCTACCTTTCATGTCAGGTAACATGTAAACTCTTCCCCTAGAGCAAACTGGTCTCTTAAAAACCTCATTTTGTGAACCTTGCAAAATAGCCCACTTAGCGTAGACTTCATTGAATTTTGGTTTTTAAATAATTTATTTGGGTGCCTGCCTATTTACTATACAAATTATTTGGGTACAAAATACTGTGGATTCAGTTGAATGCTGCTAAACAAAAGTGCTCGTTATAATTTATCCTAGAGCTAAATCTGGCAATTGTGGGAAAAAAAGAAAAAAATAGAAAAAGAAAAAGTTCCCTTCCTACTTACCAATAGGATATTTAAAAGTATTTGCATATACTGGAGTAGTGTTTTCCTACTACTGGAAAATGTCAGCAAAGTTTTTCAAGTCTCTAAGTAGCTGATTTATGCAACTGTCATACTTGTCTTTGGAAAAACTCCAGTGATTCCTGCAGTGTCTGAAGTTCTATCTCTTAACCACAGAGAGAACAGTAAATTAATATCACTGTTACGATGTTTTTTTTTAAATTCATCTCAATTTAGCCAGATGGAGTGTTTCTTTAGTAGCTTTCTATCTGTTTTATCTCCTAATTATCTACTGAAACTAAGCTCTTCATAAGCATCGGAACCAATACATTATTTATATTTTTTCAGAGCTATGGAGATTTAGATTCTACAGATTTTTTTTTCGTTCCCCTGAAATCTTGTTAACAAGTGAAACCATTTCATTTTATCTCTGTGGAATTTTATAGCACCGCATTAATATTAATGAGACTTCTGACAAGTTCGTACTACAAGATTAGATGCTTTTTGCCTATCCTCTTTACCCCACTTAATGTTCATCTTTCTGACTGTGCTTTGAGAAGGTGGCATTTTGACACATTTCCTATGGAAATGTAGGTTTTACTTTTATGCAGCTGTCAGTGACTCCTAATAAGAAAATGTATCTTTTTGAAACTGTGAAAGCCATCGCTGGTTTTGTAGCTCCAACGGACTCTGGAAGAAAGCAGTCTGATTTGCATTTTCTTATAGAATAAAAAATAGAGCATAAGGGTCAGATGACAGTGAGGAGCCTTGTTCAGTCTAAATCTTCTCTTTAGTTAAGGGAAACACAGACCCAGATTAAGTCCAGATTGAATGAGTCCCAAACCATCATGCTCTGCTGGGTTTTGCCCCCTTTGGATTTGTTTCTTTTGTAATTTTAAAACAAGAGCATAGAATTGCTGATATTCGGTGATGATACGGAAGCATTAGGACATGATCTGATTTTCTGCAACTGGGACTATAAGCAGCATAGCCTTTCTGACAAGCAACTTGATCATCGTATATTAAGAACTTGTAATAAGAGCAGACTCTTGACCCAGTAACTCTGCTTTTTGGCAGCTAGCCTAAAATATCATCAGATATTTATGCGCAAAGATTTATGTTTAATGGTCTTTATTCATTACAAATTTATTTATATAAGTTATATTCCTAGTTGGAAACAACTAAATATTTAAAGTACATTCTTATCCGTGATGCTATGGAAAGACTTTATCTGAGTTTCTGAGAGGGATACTTTTTAGTTTGTAAAAGCATAGTGTAAAGTTGCCTTTAATTTGGTTGGAATGGCAAGAAACATCAAAGGCAGGTATGAAGTTTATATATATAACAATAAGAAAATGAACTTTATTGAGAACCACCCACTTATATGATAAAATACTATACATACTTCACTTTTTCAATAACTTTAACAACATAGCGAGAGCAAAAAGGCAAAAATGAGATGGAAATTTAGGGTAACAGACTGATCTCGACTATGAAAGAAAAACACCTTTGAAAAAAGACTTGAAGTCAATACTCCAAAATGTCACCATCATGTCTAGGAGTGGTGGGATATTTTGTTACCTCTGTACACTTTTCTATGCTTTGTGAAATCTCCAGAGACCATTTGAGCTTTCATATCGTTGGGTAAAAAAGACAGTTTAAAAATATGCATCTTGAAAGGTGGAGTTCGGCCATCGTTAGATGCGTCGTTCCTCTAAACAGAGCTGCATTTTCAACCCCAGGGCGTTAGGATCAGATACCGGAGGGTCAACCAGAAATCCAGCAGCCCACTGCGGCCTTGTGGGCTTAAAGCCGAGCTATGGCTTGGTTTCCCGCCATGGCCTCATTCCCCTGGTGAATTCGATGGATGTGCCCGGAGTCCTAACCAGATGCGTGGACGACGCAGCCATCGTCTTGGGTATTTATCCGATTCCGTAGAGTTTCCAAACATGACAGCTTCCCTGTAAGACGGTTGTCACTCGCAAGCGTTTCTCCTCACAGGTGTGCTGGCTGGACATGACCCCAAAGATTCGACCACCGTCCAAGACCCTGTAGAACCATTTGTTCTTCCCACCTTGACGAATCTGCGCGAACTGTGTGTGGGAATCCCGAAGGTAACGTCCCTCCTGCTGTTCCGAGACTCCTGTCCGTTCCAGTCCAGGGCACAGACGTGGGGAGCAGGCAGGCTGGGTCCCGATGCTGCAGCTTTTGTTAGCTGCGTGACCTGAGCACATTCCTCAACCTCCCCAGACTGCGTTTCCCCCCCATCCGATGGGAAGCCTAATAAAACTGTTTTCGTAGATGGGTGAGGGTGACCTTAGATAGTCACGTTCAACAGGGAGGGTTCGATGCCCTTTTTCCTGTAAAGGGCCAGATAGTGAGAGTGTTAAGGACCCTAAGATAGTGAATATTTCGAGCTTTGTGGCCCACAGAGGATTTGCAGTGAGCACTGACCTGGCCACTCTCGTGTGAAGACAAGCAAAGACCCTATGAACGTGAGGGTGTACGACTGACCTGATCACTTTCTTCAAAGCAGCTGGCCAGTCACCTCGGAACGAGGGACGTTGTTTGCTGCCCGCGTAGTTTGCTCATGATGCAAAGGCCGCAACTTTCCTTGCATAGTGAAAGCTGAATATTCTTTGGAGCATTTTCGTTAGGGAAGACAAGCTACCCTGCGCGCTGTAAGATGTGCAGCAGCACCCTGGCCTCTGCCTCTTGCGTTCACGCTCCCGTCACCAGCTGTAAGATCTCCAGCCTGGTTGTCAATCTTGAATATTGTTGTTTCCAGCTCCAGCACCTAGTACGATGGCAGCGGCGCCATAAGCATTCCTAAGTGGGGTCAGTCTTTGTAGCTACCTGCAGCCGCTTTAAGCAGATCTTTAAAGGGATCGCCAAGAGGCCTGGAAGATAGAGGTTTATAAAATCATCTGCGTGAGTGTCCCAGTGTCTTATCTTCCCTGTTTCCCGTAAGGAGTATCTTGTTCCAGAACTCTCCAGCGATGTGCGCGCTCTTTGGTCCAAAGCTGCTGACCTCTTTGAGTCTGCGGGGGCCAGAGTCACTGAGGTCTCTCTGCCCCACACCAGTTACTCCATTGTCTGCTACCATGTGCTATGCACAGCGGAAGTGGCATCAAATATGGCAAGATTTGACGGGCTGCAATATGGTAAGACGGCTTTGCTTTGGATTTGTAAGGTGCTCGCCTCAAACATTTTAGATGTTCACTTATTAGCGGGGGGGGGGAGAATATATATATATATATATATATATATATATATATATATATATATATGTAGCCTGAGATAATGATAATAAGTAAATGGTTGAATCATTTTGCTTCATCCGTGTATGAGTCTAGTATACTTGACCACCGTTTGTCATAAGTATTTTTTTTTTTTTTTGAGACTATGTCTTGCTATGTTGCCCGGGGTAGTCCCGATCCCACAGACTCAAACGATCCCCAGCCTCAGCCTCCCAGGGAGCTGGGATTACAGGCACCCACCACCACGCCTGACTGCTTTTTCAAGACCAGCTCTCTCTGTGTTGCCCGGGGTAGTCTTGAACCCGCGAACTCAAGCAGTCCCTGGCCTCTTGGCCTCCCAGTGCTTGGACTACAGGCACGCGCCACCACACCTGGCTTTGTCATAAATATTTCTTTATGTTCATTTCCCCTGTGTGGTCCATGAATACCTTGAAGGGACATTTCTTCGTGCCCTCAGTCCGTCTGCTGTGCTTCACACAGGGTAGGAACTCAGTAAACGTTCAGATGAATGAGGGGGTGAACAAGTGGCGTTCCTTTCCTGGTGGTTTTCTTCCCCCTGCTTGATTGCTGAGTGTTTGGTAGCGAGAAGACGGAGGAGACGAGAAACCAGTCCTCCTAGACCGTAGCGTTGGTCGCACATGTGAACGTCGGCCTGCTTCTCTGCCAAAGCATTATTTCCCTTTCAGGTAGCGTTTCTCTCTCTTTGCATTCAGGTCACAGATGTGACGTTGATGTGTCCACGGAAGCCATGTATGCCGCCACCAGACGAGAAGGGTTCAACGATGTGGTGAGAGGAAGAATTCTCTCAGGAAACTTTTTTCTCTTAAAAGAGTAAGATGATTAGGAATTTCTCCTAAATTAAACGCTTAAAACTCAAGAGTAGAGTCGCCCCGTGTCTGCCAGGCCTGACCGGTGGAGATAGTTGCTAAAGAAACAAGCGTTTTATGACTGGAATGCGAGCAGGCCTGCTTACACGCTGCCTGGCGATGCTTTTGATTCCTGGTGATGTTCTCACCGAGTTCGTTCAAGCTAAGGAAGAAGCCCTGAAGAATTTGAACCCCATTAAATAGCCCCTGACTATTGCTGAAAGTTACATTGGCGCATCTTAAAAGAACTAGTGAATCAACTAAGTTTTCCTTTCCATTATGTCTGTTTGCTCCACGGAAGACGCCTGAGTTACTCTCACTGTTCTTTAGCTTGTCTCACATGCAAGAACGAGCTTGCTTCCCAAGGGTCGGCATTTTCTCTTGTCCGGGCACAGGTGAACTCACTCAGCCGCACGCCCCAAAGCCTCGAGGGTTTCCCTGCAGATCTCTTGATGTCTCCAGTGTGCTGCTCTCTCCCATCTAAGCCTCTGCAAACCTTAGCCCCCCCCAGCTTCCGTCACTGTCTCTTCAATTTATGGACCATCCCCAGTCTCAGCGTGGCTGCGTCCTCCCTGAGCTGATACTTGCAACGTACCCCAGCCATTGCCTCAGGGACGTCGCACTTCACCCGTGGGCGCCCCTTCCTCAGAACCACCCCCTCACTTATCCATGGCTGAAAGCGGTTGCTCCACTTTTCTACTTTCCCAGTTGTTTCCGTGGTAGGATAAGTCCCACCTCCACTATTCAGGCGTTGGCAGAAGCAGCTGTGGACCACAGTTACAGTAAGAAGAAATTGAGTAGAAAGCAGAAGTGTGTGTCCTTGCGTAAAGCTCAGGTTTGAGACAGGTGGTTGACAGAGCCGTCAGCTGCCCTGCACTCAAGACGCTCTTGAGGCCAGCTGGTCTGTTTCTGTGGAGCTGTTTTTCCTATGAAAAGCCGTTTGACGTCTTCCTCTCCCTGCGTTTGGTCTTTTGTGAGACTCGAGCTAGGCCCGGATGTCCACCGGGGAGCTCTGCAGTTTGAAGTGGTTCATGCCTTGCCAGCGTTCAGCAGCAGCTGCAAAAGACGGCAGCGTGTTTCCCCCTTTCTTTGCCCCACTGACTCAGCGCCGTTCCTGAGCGTGTCTCGCTCCTTCACTATGGCGGTAACGTCAGCATCCTGTTCTGGATTCCACATCTCCATTCCCGGGCTGCGCCCCGCTGTATAACCTATAAAACTGCAACGCTCTGGATACCTCCCCCAGCTTGTGTTCCCTAAGAGTGTTTCCCGACAGCTGATCTGATGGCATGTTAGAGTCTTGGCAAATGTTAGGGTCCTTACGATCATCGTCCGCCTGGGCGTGAAACAAGACGTCATCTGAGACGAGGATTGGGATGAGCCTTCCGAGACCTCGGTTCTAGTCCTCCCTCTGCCACCGACTCCCTGTAGCCTTTGGGTAGTCACTTCATTGCGATGCACTTGTGTTTCTTCACCAACAGCGAATGCGATGCCTTAACGATGTCCCAGGAAGTGTTCATTTATTTTGTGATTCTGTGGCCAGAATAACACTGAGTAGCAGGTTCTGGTTGGTTCGATTCCAGATACGCAAATGTTCGGGGCAGTAGCGCAGCTCGGTGAACGTTGCTTTTATGTGTCCGTGGGAACATGGGTGTGGGCTGCTCCTCACCGGCTTTGCGTGCGAGGACGGATTCAGAGACAGAACGGACAGCCCTCAGAACGTCATGTTTTCTCCCCTGCAGAAATTACGAGAAGTATTTTGTCAAGGCGCAGAAGGTGCGGCGACTCATCGCCGATGACTTCAGGAAGGTCTTCAGCTCCGGAGTGCACGTCCTGCTCACGCCCACCACCCTGTGCAGCGCAGCGCCCTACGCGGACTTCATCAGCGAGGACAACCGCACGCGCAGCGCCCAGGACGACGTGCTCACACAGGCTGTCAACATGGCGGGTGAGAGCCCCTCAGAGACAGGTCTGGTCGCATCAGAGTTTTAGAACTGGAGCCCTCAGCTGTGTTTAACTCGCTGCGCCTGCACTCGCACATTCATAGAGTCCTTGGGAGCTTTTATTCTGAAACTTCCCAGGACTAGAGAAAGGGTGGAAAGGTAGCATAGGGTGCACATGCGTGTGTCACGTTGGCTCTTTTGCTTCATTTGCTTTCTCCTTCCTCTCTACACACACATGCACATACATGTGCACACACATGTGCACACATGCGCGCACACACCTCACAACTTTGTTTTTAGCGGAATACTTTGCAGGGAAATTCTCAACATAATGGCACTGAATGCATCAAAACTTGAGCATGCCTCCTGCTAAGGAAGAAGATATTTGTCTACAGATCCACAGTCCCAGTAGCACATATAAGAAAAATTAGCCATACAGTAGTAATCCAAATGCAGACTCTATTTAAATTTGCTCAGCTGTGCCCATAATGTTTTTGGTAAGCTGTTTTTGCCCTGACATGTTGCATCGTGTCTTTGTAGAAATCTGGAACCACTTTCTCTGAGTTCTCTAGCTGTCCCAAATGTAACTGCCAGGAACCCATCGTGCTGCTTGAACGACCCTATATGCCTGTCCCTGTTCATTTTTGCCAACATTCTGACTTTCTGACCTCTCAAGGTGTCGGGGTCTTGTGTTCTCTCCCCCCCAGACTTGGACTTAGAATGGCTCTGGCCTGTCATCTAATGAGCTGGCAAAAATGCAGAAGTGCAGCAAAACGCTGTTGGTCTAAGGCTGCGGGAGAAAGGCACTCATTTTGCTGATGGAATGGGAGTTCAAATGGGTACAGCTTATTTGGAATGTGCTTGGCCATGTCTTGTTTCATATGCATCTATCCTTGGATCTCACACACACACACACACACACACACACACACGAGACACGCTCATGTACACAAGGTCATTCACTGGCGAGTGGTATCAAAGAATTAAATACTGAAAATCTAAAGGTCCAACAGTGGGAAAATGGTTGGATAGATTTCGTTGAACGCCTCTAATGCAGACTATGCAAGTATATATATAAAAAAAAAATGATGTGAACTGACATAGCACAGTTTCTGAGCTACGTTGTTAAGTGGATAAGGGCAAGCAAGGGAGCATGTCTAGCACGTTGTTTTGTGCTTTTGAAAGCCATGTCCTGTCTTGAACCCAGCAAGGGAGGAGGAAAAGGTCCCAGCTTCCTCAGACGGAAAAATAATCCTCTGATGGCCTTCTCTTCCCCAGGCTTGCCGGCCGTGAGCGTCCCGATGGCCCTCTCCAGCAAAGGGTTGCCAGTCGGACTGCAGCTTATCGGGCGAGCGTTTTGTGACCAGCAGCTTCTTACAGTTGCCAAATGGTTTGAAAAACAAGTGCAGTTTCCTGTTATTCAGCTTCAAGAACTGACGGGCGATTACTCATCAGTCCTTGACAACGACAGGCTACCTTCTGTTTCTCTACAGCAGCAGCGCTGTGACGTCATGTGAACATGGTAGAAATAAAGTGCATTTTAGAGCTTTTTCGGCTCGAGAAAAGTAAGTGATCTTGCGAAGTGCTTGCCATTAGCGTCCTTGGCCACACGCGTTCCTTGGCATCACTGCAGTCTCGGGCTGTTGTTCGTTAAGGGCAGTTCCCCTGTCGCAGTTAATCAGCATCCACCGGAGGCAGAGTGCGGGATTCCCATCCTCACACCGGACGCTCGCGCCTGGAAAGCCACGCCGTCTGCAGAACGTATCTTAGGCTAAGATAAGCTTAGGGACAGATTTCTGCAAACCCGTGTGTCTTGGTGAGCCAGGTGTTCACAGAAGCAGCAGTGGGTGCCTATGGCGGTGACCTGCATGGCCAGGCCCATCGACCCTTGGCTGCGCTAAAGAGGCACAGATGGAATAACTGGGCATCTCTGCACCCAGCGCTCGGTAAGGCGGGGGAAGAGGCGCTGTCAGGACGGGGGAAGTGCAGCCTGGGGTCTGCCCCCCTGGGGAGCGCCTCAGCCGCCTGCCAGCTCTTTTCACTGCTCTTAAGATAGACCCACAGTGCCGGGAGCCTTCTCCCCTCCCCCGCTGCAGGTTAAAACCTCACTTCTGCCGTGGCAGAGCTTAGATTAAGGCGCCGAGCAGCTCCCTGTCACACACGGTTCGTTCTCTGATCACCCCTGAGCTCCTGAGGGCAGAGGAACACTTGCTGTGTCTCCGGGGCCCGCACTGGCCGTAGGGGGGGGGGGCAGGCTTCTCGGGAGCAAGTCTGGGCCCCCGTGGGCTCTGAGGCGACTTCCCTGGGCTGCTCGGGCTTCGCAGAGCCCCTCTGACTCGCACGCAGAGCGGCTGGGAGGTCACAGCAGACAGCCGAGCCATCCTTGGCTGATCTTCGCCCTGGTGACGTTCCTGAGGGGGAACGCGAAGGGCGGGGCTCCCAGAAGCAGCACTAGAATGCGGCCTGGTGGCGCTGAGCTTGCCTCTTGCTTCTCATTCACCATTTTCCTTCCTTCCCGGAGCCTCCCGCGGCCAAACACTCAGCCTCAGGCACTTGCCAGAAGGGTTTCCTGTGCCAGGCCCGTGGGTGTTCCAAGTGTGACTGAGTTCTTGAAGGGGCGAGAAGGTGT
>PVHY01026315.1:0-17407 GCA_004024945.1 Uropsilus gracilis
TTTTTTTTTTTTTTTTTTTGGAACTCGGTTTCGTTATGTGCCCATAGCAGGACTCAAACAGCAATGCCTAGCCCCAGCCATGGCTTCCTAGGCTGCATGGCCCACCATGCCTGACCTTGAGACCTCGTCTCTTAAAAAAAAAAATTCAGGTTTCTGGCAGCATGGTCCAGTTCTGACCATGTAGAATGGCACTTGTAGTAAACACGGGTGAGGCAAGCAGCCAGCCCTGTTCCTGAGGAAGCCCAGATAAGATGATTATGACCCAAGAAGCTGTGGGTCCTATTCAAGGCCATTAATCGGGTATGTGGATAGAACCGCCCCAAACAAGTTAGAGTCGTAGTAGGTGTCTCGTTCCATCTAGATTTAGGTGGACACGTGGCTAGAAATAACTAATGGCCTTTGAGATGTGGATAGTGGATGTTCTGCAGCCGGATCCTGTCTGTGATGCCAACTGCAGTGCAGGCACCTCAATCTGGGCAGGTTTTTTGGTTTTTTTGAGACTGGGTCTCACTATTTTGCCTGTGGAACCACAGGCTCATGTTGCTCAGGGTACCACGGACTCAGCTTCCCAGGTAGCTGGGATTACAGGCACGTGCCACCACGCCCAACTATTTTTTGGGACTAGGTCTTGCTACTTTGCCCCAGGCGGGACTCGAACCATGATCCCCAGCCCCAGCCGCTTCATAGGCTGAAGCTTACAGACACCCGCCACCGTGCCTGACTTGGGCAGGTTCTTTATTGGTTCTAGTAGGCGGATGATGACCCCTTGAGCCTTGGTGGAGCCCTTGGTGAGTTTTACAGCTTCAATGCTCTCAGGGAATCAGGGGCACAGGCACACAAAGCCAGGAGGCAGGGCCAGGGCCAGAGGGAATAGAAGGGCCTCCACCCCTTCAAGAATCTTTATGCTCTTCCTCTGGTCTAGCTCTCCCTCTCTGGTGTTCTCTCATTCTCGTCTCCCCGTGCTCTCGCTCATGTTCTTCATCATCTCTCCCCCAGAATGACATCACCCCTCCTAAGCCCAGGTGTGTCCACTCACAATTGCACACCCACTGGGCCAGGTGTGTACAATCATGGGGAGGGCACAACACTATAGATGCTGGTCAGAGACTAATGGCAGGGAAAGCCTGACCAACTCATTTCCCCTACGCTGGGTCATCCAATATATTTTTATTTTTATTTTATTGCACATATATATATATATTTTTTTACATCGTTGTATTTCCCAACGTTCTCCCACCACCTTGTCACCCATCATCTTAATCTCTTATGTCTTTCTTTCCTCTAATCCCCAAGCCATCACCCCTGCTCTATGCTTCAGTTCTGCTGACAGTTTGCTAGTTTTAACTTTTTAAAAAATAATTAATTTTATTTGTCTCATTTGCACATTAATTGATCCCCTGATATATGGCCTTCCCTCCTCCGTCCCCGTATCCCCCTCCAGTCACTCCAACTCCCCTCTTTCTGCCATTTGTTGGTTCATGAAACTGATGTTCATTTGTTCATTGTTTGGCCTATCGGTCTCTTCTGATATCTGGGAAATGTTCTTTTCCTGGGTGAGGACCTGAGTTCCTGTGACCTATTGGTCCATGCTGCTTGATTTCTAAGAATCACTTTGAGGTGGGTAGCCCATCCTAGCTCATCTGGGACCTCTTGTCGGGCAGGTGTGTAGCATTGCTCTCCAGGTTCCTTTTTCTGGCATTTTCTGCTGTGAAATTAATTGACAGTCTCCTTTTCTTCAGACCTGTGTGGTTGCTGGGATTCGTGCCTCCTCATTCATGCTGGCTGCCTTCTCTGTTCTGGTGTGTGTCCTGTGGTGCTGCTTTTAAGCCTTTTAACTCTGGCGTCTCGTGTTGGAATCCCATCTCTCCGCGGTGGGACAGACTCCAGAAGGTTTGTCCATCTCTTCTTCACTCTCGTGGTTTACAGTTTTGTTGCAGGGCTATAGCCCTTTCTCTGCGGCTTTCTTTCCCAGACAGGAGAGGAGGGCACTTCGCTCACCTTGGTGTGACCTCTGGATCAGGGGCTTGTTTCTTTAAGTCCAAGAACATTGTGGGCAAAGCTTTTTACTGTGTCACTTACGTGATTAATCTCACAGGCATGTCTTGTGGGTCTGATCTTGCTCAGTCTGGGTCTCACTCCGTGATGATCATGACCAGGGCCTTTGTTCTTTTCTCCTGTGTGTCAGTCAGTAGATTGTTGGTTTTCTCTTTTCCAGTGAGATCTTCTGCTAGAAGTGGGAGTGACAAGAGTGGGACCCCACTCCACCCACCCCACCCACCCCCACCCCCCGCCGCCTGTAGCCGGCGCCGCAGCAGAGGTGCCGGCCCCGCTCCCGGAACGAAGGGGCTCAGGGCCACCCTTCCTCTCCCAGGACCCCGTGGGGTGCTTACCCTGGGCCCCTGGCGGCTGCTGCCAGGGGCATTGGTGGGAGCCTCATCTGTGCACGGGCCTGCCGCAGGTGGGCTCAGACCCCCGCATCCCCCCAATATTTTTTCTTTTCTTTTTTTTTTTCTTTTTTTTTTTTTTAAGACTAGGTCTCACTATTTGCCTGTGGAACCGCAGGCTCACATTGCCTGGGGTACCACGGACTCAAGCAATCCCTAGCCTCAGCTTCCCAGGTAGCTGGGATTACAGGCGCGCACCACCACGCCCAGCTATTTTTTGGGAACTAGGGCTCCTGGTGTTGCCCCGAGCGGGACTCGAACCGCGATCCCTGGCGCCAGCCGCTTCATAGGCTGAAGCTTACAGACACGAGGCACCGTGCCCGGCGTTCAGTTTGTTTTTTTTTTTTTCTCAAGGGAGTGGAGTGACCAGGAGATGGTAGACCTGCCTCTCCCCTTACTCCAGGCTGGAAAAAAAGGCTGAGACAATGCCCTGGGCAGAGAATTGTGCTACTTCAACAGGCCTGTGGCTCAAAGACCAAAAATTCAGATGGAGACTTTTGTAATTATCTTCGCTGAGTCCAGGGGATCAGTAAGGGACACCACCCCTAGTAGTAAGAGGTGTTCTCACTGTTGGTCATCCTAAGGTAGGCAAGGGAAAGTGTCTGGACCTGGAGAAGGGGAGGATTTCCTCCCTGCCCCAGGGAGTAAGGGAGATTGCTGTTGGAGGCCTGTGGATAACCTAGACCACTTCCGAGGCAATGGGAATGACTCCCTATAGTCTGCTTTATTTACAACCTGGTTCTGGGGGGCCTGTCTTCAGGTGGGCTGTGGGGTTGGCAGTAGGGCACTATGTTTTTCCTCCTCCTCAGGCCTAGCAGAGTGACCAAATAACAAGCCTCATGAGCTACAGAAACAAAACACAGCAGTAATAAATTTGGTGTAGAGAGACATTCTGGAGTTGATGCCAGAAATCCGGGGGAGCAGGAAGGAAATATCACTTTGTTTTAGAAAAGTAAAATCTCTTGGGCACGGTGGGTTCATACCTGTAAGCTTCAGCCTATGAAGAGACTGGGGGCTGGGGATCGAGGTTTGAGTCCTGCTCGGGGCAACACAGCGAGACCTAGTCCCAAAAAAATAGCTGGGCATGGTAGTGCATGCCTGTAATCCCAGCTACCTGGGGGGCTGAGACTGGGGATTGCTTGAGTCTGTGGTACCCCGGGCAACGTGAGCCTGCAGTTCCACAGGCAAAAAATAGCAAGACCTAGTCTCAAAAAAAAAAAAAAAAAAAAGTAAAATCTCAACATAGGTTACCGGCATATACAACACATTCATTTCACAGATGAAGAAAGGCCAGAGAACCAGAGAGAGCCATTGTGGGATGGTTTGTCACCCAATGACAATAGCAAGATCCGACCTGGGATCTTGTGAGGAATTCTTGTCAGCTGTACTTAGCATGACTTTGAACAAGAGAGGCCAGATACACAATCTCCTTCTACCCCTTCTCCCACCCCCCACATCCCAAAAACCAAAAAAATATATTAAAAACAACAACAAACAAACTTAACCATAGGCAACCAAACCTAAGACTAAAAAAGTATCCAGAAAAAAGAGAATTCCATGACTGAATGTTAATTGTCTCTCCCCTTCCATAAATACTTAAAGTTGATGAGCTACAAGAAGTGTATTTATTACCTGTGCAGTTTGGCACAAAGAAGTCCAAGGGATTGAACAGAAAAAAAATGAGACATGTTGTAATTTTAAAGGGTCATGTAGTAGGTAGAGCTTCAGCCTGTGTTAACTACACCTAAAATAGTCGTGAATGACAGTGAAAAATTTTATTACCACATGAAAATATTGAGCAGATACTTAGAATTAATTTGGGATTGTCAGACTTTATGTAGACCAAATGTCATATCCAACATAATTTACTTCAAGTCGGGCACGGTGGCTCGTGCCTGTAAGCTTCAGCCTATGAAGCAGCTGGAGCTAAGGATCACGCTTTGAGTCCCGCTGGGGGCACGTAGTGAGACCTAGTCCCAAAAAAATAGCTGGGCGTGGTGGTGCGCGCCTGTAATCCCAGCTACCTGGGAAGCTGAGGCTAGGGATTGCTTGAGTCTGTGGTACCCTGGGCAACATGAACCTGTGGTTCCATGGGCAAAAATAGCAAGACCTAGTCTCAAAAAAAAAATTTTACTTCAAAGAGAACAAGGCAGGCATCCTCCAGAACGGCGGGTTCAACTGGGGTTCAATGAAAGGCCAGTTTGACTGCAGAGAACAGTAAAATAAGCTAGTGAGAGAAAACAAGTAGTAGTTTGCAATATAAGCTCCATCGAAAGTCACAAGGAGGGCCGGGCACGGTGGCTCATGCCTGTAAGCTTCAGTCTATGAAGCGACCGGGGCTAGGGATCGTGGTTCGAGTCCCGCCTGGGGCCTGTAGTGAGACCTAGTTCCAAAAAAATAGCTGGGCGTGGTGGCACGCGCCTGTAATTCCAGCTACCTGGAAAGCTGAGGCTGGGGATTACTTGAGTCTGTGGTACCCCGGGCAACGAGAGCCTGCGGTTCCATGGGCAAAAATAGCGAGACCTAGTCTCAAAAAAAAAAAAAAAAAGTCACAAGGACAAGTGCCTGGAATTCCAGACACTGACTGGAGCTCGATCTGCTTCACATGGAAGACCATGTGGTATCTTCTGGGTGACGAAAAGCAGAGGTATTTATTTAATGATGGCTAATATAATTCTCCTGAGCAACATCAGGTAGTACGTTTAAATGATTTCAAAGCCGGGCATGGTGGCATGCACCTATAATCCAAGCGCTGGAAAGCAAGAGGCCAGGGATTGCTTGAGTTCGCGGGTTCAAGACTACCCCGGGCAACAGAGAGACCTAGTCTCATAAAGCAGCTGGGCATGATGGTGGACTCCTTGAGAAAGTTGAGAAGACATCCTAGAGCGAGTAACCCCTGGGGCCCATCATGAAAGCCAGCAGGGGCTGGAGGAAGAGCTCAACTTGCTGCTTTATGGGAGTAAGCCCAACTCTCAGACGAACACAATCTGCTGGGAGTTATGGGCCCTACATTCCCTGGAGTCGGTTGCTAGTCAATATCAGAATTTTGCAGAAACCTGGTCTATCCTTCACCTGTTCCTGTAACTCAGTAAAGTCAGTCCCCAATCTCTGGTGTCAAGGGCACAACAGATAGGTAAAAAGTATGTCAAGAATTCATCCTTACATTCAGAATGATAGGGTGATCTGACCAGACTTGCTCATGTAAACTTAAAAGAGACATCAGGTAAGCTAAGCCAACACACCACTTTTTTAGGAGAAGGAAAAGGCAGAGGGAGGAAAGGAAGAAAAAGTACAATAAGAAGTACAATATGAAAGGAAGAAAAAGTACAATATGTAAAAGACAAAACCATTCAGGAAGAATTCATTGTCTTCAGCACAAAAGAAGCTTCCTGAGAGTGCTTTACACTATAGAACCAATAAGAATATTTAATTATCTTAATTTAGAAGTTAATTGTATTCATTTAACATTGATTACATTGTATTCATTTAGCATATAACTCATTAAACATGTTTAATATATTTATGAATTTTACTGAAACAGTAACCCAAGGATGAGTTGGTAAACTAACAAAATGAAATAAAAAGGAAATCTATAGTAAAGGGAGAAATTTAAGAACAAAAACAAGCCGGGCACAGTGGCTCGTGCCTGTAAGCTTCAGCCTATGAAGTGACTAGGGTTTCGAGTCCCGCTCAGGGCAACACAGCGAGACCTAGTCCCAAAAAATAGCTGGGCGTGGTGGCACACGCCTGTAATCCCAGCTACCTGGGAAGCCGGGGCTGGGGATTGCTTGAGTCTGTGGTACCCCAGGCAACGTGAGCCTGCAGTTCCATGGGCAAAAATAGCGAGACCTAGTCTCAAAAAAACCACAAGGGCTTTCAGAATTTTAGATACATTAGAAACACCAAAGACACTAACAAACTTTCTAACTTAGAGGAAAAGCTTCAGATGGTTGTAAAAGAAATTGTAAAAGAAAACGACAAAGCAGTTGAAGAGACTGTGTAGAGGACAAACCAAGCAACCCACACAGAGATGACTGGTATTGATCAAGATGAACACAAGATGGACCTCCCCAGTTACCCGCCTATTGGAAATACACAAAAAACTTGAGAAAACATGAAAACATATTTTTTAATGACATCTCCGAGCAGGACAGGGAAATCGCTCAGGACCAAGTAAGAATAAGGCAGCAGTGGAAGCGGAGGCTGCAAGGCACAAAAGAAACTCAGACCGGATGAGCTAGGGTTGGGGTTTCAGTGAATCAGGAGCCTGAAAAATGCCAGCAGGCAGGACCATGCTGCCCGGCCATGAAGAGCACCTGGTGAAGGGTGTGATGAAACACACAGCTCAGCTTTTGTGGAAACAGAACCCACAGTTCTGGCCCACCAGCTAAGCACCTGGAGTGGAGGCAGTGGTACCTGCACCCCACAACTCAACTCTGAAACTCTCCTTGCAGGAATCCTTTCCCTATAACCCAGAGGACACCAGGCAGAACTCCCAAGAAAGATGACTCCCATGAAAGATGAGCCCATCAATAGGAATTACAAGATCAGGAAAACCAACGCCACCAAAGGCAGTTTTCAGACTGCACAACCCTCCAAGAAAATTTGTACTGACAAAACTGAAGCTACTAGATCCTCTCAAAGAGATTGTTAGTCAATATATATAAGAAGAAATGAATGACTAGGCAGCCTATATGGCATAAATCATAGTGTAATAGCAGTTATGATATAAAAACAGGTAAAAATATGAAACACTTTCATATTTGAAACACTAAACATGAAAAGTTAATAATGTAGTAATTGAGATAACTGGGCATAACCTTGCTTGTATTTTGTAGGCATGTGAGTGTGAGTGTATTTTATATGCAAGTTTTCACCTTTACTCACATAGATTTGGAAGAATATATATCATGTTGTGACTAGTGGTTAACTCAAAGAATAGAACTGAGGGTGCTTTTTAATTTTCTTTTTGCCTACCTGTACTGTATACACTTTTTTGTTTTGCCTTTTGACTTTATTTTTCAAAAAAAGTTTCGATTTTTCATTTAGCTGTCTGACTGTGCTTGTGCCCCAAATACTTTCACAATGATTTTCTGCTCCTCAATAAGAAAACCTTGCCCCCCCCCAATCCTGTCCCAGTCACATTTAGCACCCTGGTTGACGTGTTGTTTCATTTTTGATGTTTCACAGCACCGACTCTTCAAAATCAGGCACATACCACATGCAAATATTGGTACTTCCCCAACCTCCTTGTTATAAAGGAGGTATAAAACAATTCAATTATTAGGGGTTCAGGCAGCCTAGTGTTGCTATAAGCTGTATTGTAGGATAGCTCATGATGATGTGTCAAACATTGGATCATTCTGAATGCCTGCAGACATCATCCCCTGGGAGATTCTTGTCATTTTTTACAGCAAATATATAATCAAAGGGAAAAAAATGAGACATATTGTAATTTTAAAGGGTCATGTAGTAGGTAGAGCTTCAGCCTGTGTTAACTACACCTAAAATAGTCGTGAATGACACTGAAAATTTTTATTATCACATGAAAATATTGAGCAGATACTTAGAATTAATTTGGGATTGTCAGACTTTATGTGGACCAAATGTCATATCCAACATAATTTACTTCAAGCTGGGCACGGTGGCTCATGCCTGTAAGCTTCAGCCTATGAAGCAGCTGGGGTAAGGATCATGCTTCTAGTCCTGCTGGGGTCACATAGTGAGACCTAGTCCCCAAAAAATAGCTGGGCATGGTGGCGCACACCTGTAATCCCAGCTACCTGGGAAGCTGAGGCTGGGGATTGCTTGAGTCTGTGGTACCCGGGGCAACGTGAGCCTGTGGTTCCACGGGCAAAAAGAGCGAGACCTAGTCTCAAAAAAAAAATTTACTTCAAAGAGAACAAGGCAGGCATCCTCCAGAGAACAGAGAAAACAAGTAGTAGTTTGCAATATAAGCTCCATCAAAAGTCACAAGGACAGGTGCCTGGAATTCCAGACACTGACTGGAGCTCAATCTGCTTCACATGGAAGACCATGTGGTATCTTCTGGGTGAGGAAAAGCAGAGGTATTTATTTAATGATGGCTAATATAATTCTCCTGAGCAACATCAGGTAGTACGTTTAAATGATTTCAAAGCTGGGCATGGTGGCACACACCTATAATCCAAGCACTGGGAAGCAAGAGGCCAGGGATTGCTTGAGTTTGCGGGTTCAAGACTACCCCGGGCAACATAGAGAGACCTAGTCTCATAAAGCAGCTGGGCACAATGGTGGACTCCTGTAATCCCAGCTATCTGGGAGGCTGAGGTTCACTAGAGTCCACAGGATTGGGACTATCCCACACAACATAGGGAGACCTAGTCTCAATAAATAGGATAGATAGCCGGGCATGGTGGCTCGTACCTGTAAGCTTCAGCCTATGAAGCAGCGGGGACTAGGGATCGCGGTTTGAGTTCCGCCTGGGGCCTGTAGCGAAACCTAGTTCCAAAAAAAAAGCTGGGCGTGGTGGTGCGCACCTGTAATTAGATAGATAGATAGATGGATGGATGGATGGATGGATGGATGGATGGATGGATGGATGGATGGATGGATGGATGGATGGATGGATGGATGGATGGATGGATGGATGGATGGATGGATGGATGGATGGATGGATGGATGGATGTAGGTAGGTAGGTAGGTAGATAGGTAGGTAGGTAGGTAGGTAGGTAGGTAGATAGGTAATAGGTAGGTAGGTAGATAGGTAATTTCAAGCCTTTTTTTTTCCTAGCCCCACAACAATATGTTTTCCCCAGACTCAGTATCCGAAGTGAACAGGTCGCAAGTGCAGTGCCACAAACACATTTTCAACTCCAGGCCTTTGCCCTCTCACACCTGCCCACACCAAGACTGGAGCCTCATGCACACCCTCAGGCGGAAAACCTTCCTGCACTTCATTTCGATGCTGTTCTCTTCGCTTCAATGAAAGTGGCAATGAATTTTGTCTGAGCATCAAACTAGCCATCCCCAAGATGAGCACTGTAGAACCCTAGGTCACTCTGGGGTCAGCTGGTAGAAGCATAGGTCATGCTATCACCTCTAACCATGACCTGTCATGATGCCCTTGTGCCAATTAGACCAAAGGGCGCCTGTCCCTGAGACACTGGAGCTAGGCCTCCTCTGTCAGCCCCGGTCACAATACCAGCTACCTGGGAAGCTGAGGCTGGGCATTGCTTGAGTCTGTGGTACCCCGGGCAAAGAAGAGACTGTCATGATACTCTGATGTTGTAGGCTCCTACCCTTAGATGTCATCTGCCAGAAAGGTTTGTCTCTAGTGCCTGTTACTGGAACGTGCTTCCTTGAACGTGGCAGAGCACAGCCTGTACCAACCCTTTGACCCCCTTGAAAGAGATGTGTCTCCTGACCAATATCCACAGCTTCTTTATAAGGCTCCAAAAGGAAGGCTTACGGTTCCATTGTCTTACAGTTTCCTGGCTTCCTCTGAAATCAGGTGTAAAAATAGGGCAAGAAGCCTCACAAGTCAGCAAATCAACAAAATACGCAGCACTTTTAAAATGCAGTTCTGAAGCACACATCCTTGTTTACTAACCAGCAGGCTCTAGCATAGATGTAGAGGGGACTGTAAGGTAGCTAAGCAAGATCTTTTGTGCAAGAAGCTTCCAGATTAATTTGGAAGAGGTCACCATGTTTTGCTATTTGCTTGCCACAGCCCCAGTTTACACAGATTGTCCTAGCCTAATAAGTATTTGTGCTCCCTTTCACTCTTAAAAATGTTGCATATTACCACCTCCCCCCACCCCCAGCTGCTTGCCTCAGTTGTATTGTTAGCTTATTTTGACTTTTTCTTGGCCTTGTGTTTGTTATTCCTATAGCCCATCTATAGGTGAGAACATATGTTTTCTGTCTTTTTCTTATTTCTGCTAATACGATTCCCTCTAGGTCCATCCATGTTATCATAAATGTTTCATATTTGTCAGTTTTGACTAAATAATAATACTCCATTGTGTAAATATACCACATTTTTTTTAATCATTCATCAGTTTGGGGGCATTTGGGTTGTTTCCATATCCTGGTTATTGTGAATAGTGCTGCGATGAACATCCAAGTACAGGTATCTTTTTGAATTAGCGTTTTGATGGGGAGGGAGAAATCAGGGAAGGGAGGTACACAAGAAGATCAAGATGAAGTTTCATGGGTGCAAAGTTGAGGGAGTACCCTGGGGAATGCAATGATGCTATGCACACACACACACATGTACACACACATATATGTGTATATATACATATATACATAAATATGTAAACAACAAAATGATTAATAAACATTTTGATAAAATAGAATGTAAACAAATAAAAATTCTAAAAAGGACAGTGAAAAAAATGTTGCAGATCAGATGCTAAAAGGTATATAATGGCCCTAAAAATAAAGTATATTCATATGAGATAAGAAAGAACCTAGAAATGCAAAACCTAGGAAACTCCCTTCTATTTGGAGATAGGGTGCTGCCTAATCATGAATTACTTAATAAAACCAATTTAAAATTCCCAAAAGAAAAGAAATTCAGAACTTACAGCACATTATTAGGACTTCGTAAAACGTTCGAGGGGAAACTGAGGCTCCAGATGTTTAAGTGCCTTCCCCGGATCATGAAGTTGGTATTTAAGACTTCTTTCCTTCTAGACCCCTTTATATACCCCTCTTAGCAGAGAAAATGAGGCTCCCAGAAAGGGAAATTGGCACACAGGACCAGACATGGCACACCAAAGAAAAAGCCGGTTTCATTGCTTATAAAGACAAATAAAACCTCCTGATTAAAAAAAAATTTACACAAGCACTAGAGAGAGGATTTAGAGAGAGGATTTTAAGCCCATAAGACTACCTGGCATTTACACATACCAGAGCTTCTGCATTCAGAATGAAAAAATTCATTAATAGCAGAGAGAAAGAGAGAGAGAAAGAGAGAGGTGGGGGAGAGAGACGGAGAGAGAGAGAATGTATGTGTATGTGACCCTATTTTAGAGACCAAGTAAATGATTTGGGGTTTTTTGTCTGGGGATCCCCATCCCCAATGCTGCTGTTTCTATGTGCACTGCCTCACTCCCCAGATTTGTTGCACTCCTCCTAATGGTTGAAGCTATCTTTGTGAAGGGCCTTTTATCCCCAAGGTCTTCAGTCTTCTCTGAAGCAAGGCAATAAGGGACATCTGGCAAAGGGGTGCCAATGTTCAATTCAAGTATTTACCCTTGGGGTAACTAACTGGTCTCACTACCCACATCCCAAGGTGACCCCAAGGCCCTCTACTGATTTTTGGAGTTTTGCAGTTTGTGCTCATGTCCAATTCCAGTAAGTTTCTGGAGGCCTGGAAGCAGGCAGCAGAGGAAAGTTGCACAGACCTAAATTCTGGGACTTCAAATCTCTTCCTGGAATGCCAGAAGGGGAAAGAGAGGAAATGGCCACCAGATAAAGACAGAGAGAGCAGCATAGCTAATCACTGATATGCTTCTGCATCCCATGAAGGGATAATTTCAAAACATCAAAAGCATGGTTCAATGTAGAAGAACCATGAAGGCATCATGCGAAGGGAAATCAGTCCAAAAAGGACAAATGCTCTGTGACTGCACTATGAGAAGTATCTAAAGTGCTGCAAGCCTTCAGTGAATACTGTTTCATTCATTCAAAATGAATGAATGGCTTGTTTCATATATTGTTTAATATGAAAAGTATTTTGGTCTTACTAAGTTTGGTGGTATTTTTTGTGGACAGAAATAGGCAACAGGAATTCAACTCTTGTTCATATCAGTTCGTCTCTGCTAAAGTCAGTTTCAATACACATCATTTCCCTTACAGTTCAGTTACCAAGAACCTAGAGAGGAGTTTCAGAGGACTTGCTGGCCTCATACTCATAGATAAGAAGAGTGAGATGGAGGCTGCGAGAAGAGCAAAGGGAAAGGAGAAAGGTACATTTTTTATATGAACATGGAATTTCAGTTTTGTAAGCTGGAGATCTGTTTTGCAACATTGTAAATATACTTAATTTTATTGTGTATTTAAAGCTTGTTACGATAGTAAATGTCATGATGTGATTTTTTTTTTTTTTCATTTGAGACTAGGTCTCGCCATTTTTGCTTGTGGAACCGCAGGCTCACGTTGCCTGGGGTACCACAGACTCAAGCAATCCCCAGCCTCAGTCTCCAGGTAGCTGGCATTACAGGCATGTGCCACCATGCCCAGCTATTTTTTGGGACTAGGTCTTGCTTTGCTGTCCCGGGCAGGACTTGAATGCTATCCCCAGACCCTGCCGCAACTCCATAAGCTGTCGCTTACAGGCATGCGCCACTGTGTCTAGTTCATGATGTGTTATGTGTGTTTTTTGTTTTTTGTTCTTGTTTTTGTTTTTTTTGAGACTAGGTCTCGCTATTTTTGCCTGTGGAACTGCAGGCTCTTGTTGCCTGGGTACCACAGACTCAAGCAATCCCCAGCCTCAACTTCCCAGGTAGCTGGGATTACAGGCGTGCGCCACCACACCCTGCTATTTTTTTGGAACTAAGTCTCGCTATGGGCCCCAGGTGGGACTCATACCACGATCCCAAGCCCTGGCCACTTCATAGGCTGAAGCTTACAGGTACAAGCCACCGTGCCCTGGGAGATGAGTGTTCTTGCACACACAAAAGTCAAAACACAAAACAGTTTTGAAGGGTTTTGGAAAGATAAAACTATTCTGTATTATGATTGTGGTACTGGTTACAAGACTCTTTAGGAGTTTAAATCCATAAAACTATACACAAAGTGATTTTGCTATAAAAATTATTTTAATTTAAAGTTTTAAACATGTCTGTCACATAAATGTAGAACAAACATGTGTCAAAATTAATTGGATAATGAGCAGAATGGTAAAGTTAGTTCAAAAAGGCATTTATAGGGCCGGGCATGGTGGCTCGTGCCTGTAAGCGTCAACCTATGAAGCAGCCGGGGCTCAGGATCACGGTTCGAGTCCCGCCTGGGGCACGTAGCAAGACCTAGTTCCAAAAATATAGCTGGGCGTGGTGGTGCGTGCCTGTAATCCCAGCTACGTGGGAAGCTGAGGCTGGGGATTGCTTGAGTCTGTGGTACCCCAGGCAACGAGGGCCGGCGGTTCCACGGGCAAAAATAGCGAGACCTAGTCTCAAGAAAAAACAAACAAACAAAAAGTTATTTATAAGAACTAAAAAATTTTTAATTGCATCACTCTCCAGCAATCCTGCATTGCTATCAGTTTTCTATATCTTCCTCATACGGTTGTATAATAGTCTTATCAATAGTTAACAAGTCAGACACCCCTAGAAAATCAGATAATCCCACTAGGGCAGGGATACTGTGTGGCTCTGGGGCTTTCAGAAATCGCTTTGCCCTGTTTCCAAGTCTTGAACAATTTTCCCTAAGTGTCCAGATGAAGGAGGCAGGGGAATGTGAGGCCCAGAGTTGTGTGGGAAGAAATAAGGAGTGATGCTATCAAACCCCTGAGTCCTAAGGAAGCTAATTGCTTTTATCTGGGAAGGAAATCAGCATTTCAGGAATATCAGCATTTAGATAAAGAGAACCAGGTAGGAGTTCCTGGCTCCACAAACCACCATGATCACCTGAACCCACCAGGCTTGGAGAGGAGCTTTTGACCCAGAAGGGCACAAGCGTGGGACCTGGCACATCTTGCTCCTGGTTTTGAAACAGGGTAAAAAGAGACTTTCTGTCTTTACTTAACTGGATACACTTATCTGCCTGCTTCTCTCTCCAAAGCAGGCTACACACTCTTCATTACCATTTTTACTGATCACCTTTACCATTGAAATGCAAAAGCCAGCCAACTGCTCTCTGCTTTCAGCTCCAAGAACTGCAGAAAAGAAAAACTTTAAAACACAGTTTAAACTTTTCACTCGTAGGTTCTTACCACCATCCCCAGCCTTCTCAACCAAAATACCAAACCAATGTAAGACTATCAGTGCAGTGCAGACTAATTTATTTTTAACAGTGATTTTTAATTATCCTAATAATTACAAAAGAAACATGTAAGACTCAGAATACTTTAACATTGTCCAAAACCTTTCTCAGTATTGTCCAAAGTCCTTTCCCAGATTGCCCCAAATATCCTCAGTGTCTCAGTCCTGATCATCTCACCAATATCCAGACAGAGTCCATCTCCAGACGCTTGAAGACATGTTCCTTTGACTGCTCCTCCTTGTCTTCCACGCTGTCTTCTCCTTGTCACCTTCAGGTAGCAGGAACTCCATGGTGTCGAACCAGCAAAGTTCACTTTCTTCTCAGGCCTAACTTTTGCACAGCCTCTCGCAGACACAAGTTAAACTCGCAAAACAAACTCCAACACGGAGTTCAAATCTGCAAACTCCTTAACTGCATTCAGCACACATGCTGCCAGCCTGAGCCAGCCGAGGGTTGCAGGCCCTCGGTGGCCACATGGCTTGGCCAAGCTCACATGGCTCACATCTTTATAAGATGGCCGATTCCCATCTCCTCTCCATATTGGAATCCCAATCCAATTGAATCCTGAATCGAATCGAATCGAATCCTCCTCTTTTTCTGCACACCCTTTATATACCCTGATTTCCCCCCTTCCAGGAAATCTGTTTCACTTTGACTATTTTATTTCTTTCTTCCCCCTGCATCCCCCTGAAGGGAAATTCTAGCTAAGGTCATTCCCCCATTTTAACATTACCTGTCCTTGAAATCTGCAATCTTAAACAGAAGGGGGAGGGGGGGCACACCCTATCATTTTCATGGTGTAAGACACAAAATGTTTCCAAATGAATTTAGAGACCTAACTGACTTGATCAGTTCATAAATTGGGCAGCATTCACTAGCAAGCAGAAAAGCAGCGCTACATAGAGTTGTACCAAGTGGTGGGTTTTTATAGTCAGGAAGAATGGGACAAGGGTGAGCCAAAGAAAAGCATCATTTCAGGCTAAGCCAGCTTTCCTTAAGTGAAGGCAAGGGGATCTTATCTTGTAGATTAGCTGACTATTGCTGACCCGGAAATTCCAGGTTGACTGACTTAACATTCCAGTTTGGGGAGAGGTTGAAACTGCAACAGGATTAGATAATTAAATTTCTGTAGGTCTTCATGTCATAAATGACTCTATTTAGGGTCTGAAATTTCTTCTTTAACACTGGGCACCATGCTGCCCTCCACAATTTCAGTGGATTCCT
Organism: Uropsilus gracilis; assembly: GCA_004024945.1. NCBI lineage: Eukaryota > Metazoa > Chordata > Mammalia > Eulipotyphla > Talpidae > Uropsilus > Uropsilus gracilis. The sequence goes on from PVHY01026315.1 coordinate 15,642, forward strand.
CTGCCTCTCTTTTCTAGGTCCTGGAGATGGGACCCTTTCAAAAGGCAGCAAGGACCAAGGGTGTTGGCTACCATTATTCAATTGAAGGGGAAGCCCCAAGTAGGCCCAGAGCAGATTCAGGAATGGATCTGGCTCATCTGGAGACTCAAAAGGCTCATGGGAACCAAAGCCTTGGGTTCCTAAGGGTCTTCTGTGGGGGAAGAAAGAAGCAAAGCTGCTTTGTAGGAAGGATAACTCAGAAAATGTGAGACGGAGCTCAGAACGAAAGGGAGAGAGCTGGAGTCGCTAAACAAAAGGCTCTGAGAATCCCTGGGGTGGAAGAATAGGCACAGCCTGGACCAGAGTCCCAGCCATAGCCAGATATCCTGTTCGCAGTCATACCGGGGCAGCCAGAACTAGAAGCAGCTGAATTCTTCACCTCCTGACGGAAGAAAGCACGAGACAGGCTGATCAGTTCCCCTTGGCACTCCTGCCAGCCAGCCTCTCTTCCCGGGCTTAATAATTCAGATCTCTCAACCCATGGGCCCCAGGCTTGCATCAGGGCTGTGAGCTGAAGCCTGTGGTTTCGGTTTCCCTGGCTGTCTCCCACACAAGGTCCCATGGGCCCTCCCCTGCCCCCATATGTTGAGCTGATGGGGGGGAGGGGTAGATATCAATCCTTAGGTCAACACTGTCATAGCTCAGAAGACCCTCTCAACCCCATCCCCCCAACCTGGCCAGACCAGACTGACCTTCAGTCCTTTATCTTGGCCTGCTTCCTCACCCAGCCCCTGGGGGACTGTCCCCACAGATCTGGTTACTATTCTTTGGCAGTCACTCAACCCCTCCAGGGATCACTGGATTCACACCTCACTGGACACGCCTCAAGGAAGGGAAGTTCCCATTACCAACCCCTCCTTCCTGGCTCTCTTCTCAGCCTACCCCTCCTCCTGCCCCAGCCTTAATCTGGGAGCCTCTATTCCCAAACCTGCACTCACTGCTACTGGGGGGAAAACCAGAGACCAGAGAGCAGGACTCTAGTTCCTCCCCTCACTTAGGAGTCCTGACTTCCAAAACTGTAGAAAAAGCCACTGATGTGACAGTGAGGTTCAGAGGTTTCGGAGGAGTGGAGGCGATGGTTCTAGGGCCTGAGAGTGTGGGTCGAGCAGAAAAGCATCCTCATTCCCTCTGTGGAGGGCAATGGGAGGGGCAGGTTCCTGGCATTCCTGTAATGGGCATGAGCCAGAAGTGGCCTTGAAAGAGCCTCCCCCTCCATCCCGGCCCCTGATGCTGGGACATAAGGTCAGCTGCTTTTCACCGGGAGCTGAAGTGGATCTAATGCTGTGGTGGCAGCAGAAGCAGCAACAAAAACAACCAGCTCACATGGCACAGGTAAGAAGCCTTTTGCCTCGACACGTGTAATCGCCCGCAGAGTCCCTGGCAGGCAGCCGTTCAGAGCTTCCAGAGAAATCAGGAGAGATGGGGTGGAGAGACAGAAGGAATCTGGGAATGCAGATCCCGGTCCCTAGAGGACTCTCCGGGGGTCCCCTGCCTCCAGCAGCAGGAGCCACCTCAGTGAGGCTGGAAGTCTCTGCGCCCCTTCAAGGAAGAACCTCGACCCCTGCTTTGTTTACTTTGGCGCTCAGACAGAACTTCCTGGACCACAGGCAGGGAAAACACCTCTTACACAACCTTAATTCACAGTTGAACTGTTGAAAGCCACAACATGCCACTGATTCATAGTAAGTTTACTTTCATCTGAGGGTGCACCACAGCCGGTCTCTTTT
>PVHY01026316.1:0-17404 GCA_004024945.1 Uropsilus gracilis
TTTAACTGCCCCACCCCTTGCTCCTCCCCCTTGGGTTTACAGCTGTTAGACCCTTTAGACCCTTCAGTACTGGCAGTTAGCCCCGCCCTCTTGGGGTGCTTCTCCCCCATTGGCGTTGGCAGTTAGCTCCACCCCATTTATTTGGGCAGTTAAAAACTGACAGAAGTGGCAGTTGGAAAAAAAAAAAAGAAGAGAAAAGGGAGAGAAGGAAGGAGTCGGACCAGAAACTGGGGGGTACAAAGGCACGGAGCAGAGACTAGGGGAAGACAGAGAACTTTGGAGAGAGAGAACCTTTGGGAGAGGATGGCAGGTGGGTACAGAGTAGCCCGAGTGACCTGGCTGGGCAGAAGCCCCTGGGAAGAATGAGCTGGAGGGGACAAGGAGCCATGGTATCTGGCAGAAGTGCGGCTAGCGTGGCGAGTATGGCGTGACAGCAAGGTGATAGGGAAAGCTGGTAGAGACGGCCAGCAATTTGGAAAGCTGGTTTCTGCATCGGCAACTGTGGAATCAGTTGGAAGAGCCTTGGGAGAAGTCGAGCCACGTGGAACACCGGAGAGAAAAGAGAAAAAGGGAAGACACCGGCCAAAGACTGGACTTTGCGAAAGTGGATGAGGAGGAATCATGCAGGGGAAAACGATGTTCACCGGTGATTGCGTTTTCGAGGAACACATTTCATTTTTGAAGAGGTTTGAGAGGGAAAACACTTCCCGTGATAAACCACTTTAGAATCGATAGTTAAGTCACTTGACGTTCGTCTCCCCCAGCCATCAAGGCCCTTTCCCTTCCCAAAGGCCAAGGCTGTGCCCAACTTGGGTGGCTTTGTGCGAGTGCTGTGTGTGTTGGGGGGAGGGGATGCCCTCGTCGCATCTGAAGGGCATCCGTCTGGATGCAAAGGAGCTGAAGTTTGAGCCGGACCTCAAGGAGCATGAAGTCCCACAGACTTCAATGTCTCCCCAGGGACACTGCGGCCGGGAGCCCCCTGGTTCAAAGATCCTGTCTTACACCCTCAGGAGAGAACACGTCCAGTCTTTACACCGGGGTGGGGGTCAAACCGCGCAGGAGATGAGGCGTCTGCCTCCTCCTCACGCACCTCTGGTCTGAAGCATGCTGACGGAAGCACCGGTGTCTGCCCCCTTTCCGAGACGTCCAGGGCTGCCGGGTCTCGGGCATGTGGAGGAGTCTGGTCTACACAGGCTGCGCCTCCACTGCGAGCGGGTTAGATCTCAGGTCGGCCGAGATTGGTCCTTCATGGGCCTTTCACGGGGTTAGTGTTTCCGTGTGGCCCTGGTGGCTTCCTGTCCTGTCACACGGGGAAGCGTCTGTCAGGCCGGGTCTGTCAGGTGGTCCAGACGGCTCCTCCCTGGGGTTCAGGTTCGGTGTCTTCTGCCTTTGCATCTCCAGGATTTACTCTCCCTCCTCTCACACCTCGGGGAGTCGCGCCCGGTCCGCTGCTCAGGGCTCAGGGACTCCTCGGGGTCGGCCTGACGCGCTGCCTGGTGTGGGGGGACCGGGCGCCCTCCTCCAGACTGGGGTCCTCTCAGCCTCCCGTCCCTGGCCCCGCGGGGCGCCACAGCAGCCAGGCGCTCGCGGCCACCTGGGTCCCGACGTCCCCATCCCGCGACGTCCCCGAGGACCACCCCCCACCTCGGCAAGCGCGCGGGCCTTGCGTCGTGGGGTGTTCGGAGCACATTAGTGTGGAGCCAGAGTCCTCTCAGCCCCTCGGGGGCGGCGCGGTGAAGCCTCCGGCCGCCCCCCGCCGGCCCCGTCCAAACCCCATGCACAGGCCTCGCCTTGGCCCCGTGGCCCCGAGGCCTCTGCCACCCCAGGTTCCTGAGGGATGAGGACCGCGACCACCCACCGCCACCACCTGGGCGCCTGCTCATGACTATGCCCTGGAGTCACTAGGAGGCGCCCGCAGCTGCCTTACTTATGGGGGAGGGGAGGTGGCCTGTGCGACCTGCTGCCCTTGCTCCCTCCTGAGAGGGAAGGAGAGGCTCAAGCCACAGCCTCGGGCCTAGGCCTGCGCACCCGCCACTGCGCATGCGCGCGCAGACCCCACCCCTGGTGCACTGCTCTCAAGGCAAGCTGGGAGCAGGAGTCTACCCGCCGGGCCGGTGGCCCGCTGGGTGCAGGGTCCGGGGAGCTTGGCTCAGGTGCCCTGTTCCCACATGGTGCGGCCCCAGTCGGCCCCCCTTCCCCGCAGCCTCCTGTGGAGGCCACCCCGGCGCTTGTGGGCCCCTCTGCCAGCCAACAGTCCTGGGCCTCAACTTGCGGTCTCCCCATTTCAGAGGTTTTTATCGGGGCGCACCTGACTGTGCCCGTTTTGCTGCAACGGCCCCCCCAAGGAGAACCTGGGAGCCCCCCTTCCCTGTCCGGGGAGATGCATTGTGAGTCCTTTGGGGCGCCCCGCTGCTTCCCCGGAGGCGGAGCCCCGCAGCCCTCCAACGAGGCAGGAGGGCACCCCATTCTCCGACTCACTTGTGCTGGGCTGTGGGGGTCACAGAGGAGAAGGCAGCTGCCTGGGGGGTCTGCGGGGGTGTTGGGACCAGGTCACCGCCCTCAGGACAGCAGCGCTCCCCTGCCTCGTGCAGGGGCTGAGTGGCAGGGCAGGTGGATGCGCCAGGGAGGTTGGGTGCACCCTGGGTTCTGGTTGCAATGCACGACAGGGACTTCCTTCCTGTGCTCCCCATGGGGACAGCTCGGTTGTTTGTCTCCAGCGGCTGGAGCCGGTCCACAGTGACTGCATCAGTGAAGCGCCCCTGTGGAAGGCTGTCCAAGTCAGAGGAAAGGGGGGGTGGCCCTGCAGACCAGGGGCACCTAGGCAGGATGGCGAGAAGGATGCCAGGCTGGGCATTAGGAAGGTGTGAGACATTTGACCAGAGATACAGGCGTGAGACCCGTTAAGACACACAGCTAGAGGAGGTCTGGCATCGAGTGACTCAGTCCCCAATGCCTCAGAGCGGCTTACACCAGGGTCACTGCTTGGCCACGTAAGCAAGTGTCCACGGAGGGGCTCGGTTCGCTGTGTCGCCCACACCGAGTCCAGGGCCCAAGCGCCTTCTTTTCGCTGCCCCAGGGTCCAAACACAGCTAATAACTGCCCAACACAGGTCTGTAAACTAAAGGTGGTTTTATTATAAAATTCTTCAACTGCGCTTGAAAGGACGGGTGCGGGAAGACTGCACGAGGAGCCGCAGCAGCGCCTCATCACCGTGGAATCCAAGTTTAAAAACACATTCAGTGCGAGAGTCTTGGGAGCACCGTGATTGGAAGGGAAGGTGTTTGGTGTGTCAGAGTTCATCTTTGGCCTGCAATGGAGAAATGGAATGGTGAGGGCCACCGGGAAGTCTTGAGGACATGCACGAGTCTAAGGATTATTTCCCCTGAGGATGGAAGGAGGAAAAAGTCGCGTTACTGTGCGTGACTTTCAGGGTCTAATGTGTGGCAAGAGGCCCCCAGGGCAAGGTGCTGCTGTGTCGGGGGCTGACATGTCAGGCTGTTACTGCGGGGACGCTGGCTAGGGGTTGGTTAGTGAAGGGGGTGGGCAGATAAATGAGTCCGAAGTCCGCAAAGTCATGGTTCCAGCCCCTAATTTCCAGTAGTGGAAGATGCTGATTAGGACCTCCCAAAATCACTAAGGCCAAGAGGAACATAGCTAGAGTGGAGAAAGCCAGCCAGTTCCACTTGGAACCAGCGGCAGCACCCCAAACCTGACTTGGAGCATGAGCCCATGCGCACAGAATAAATGCAAACGACCCACCATTTGACCAGGTGCAACAATCAGTGAACGTGCCCAAGCCGGTTCCATCACATCCCTGAGGCTTGGGGTCCCCCCCATTCCCGAGCCCCTCCTCCAAAAGCAGAGATCACTGTCCAGTCTTCCTCCTCATCCTTGAGTACAAACCCCAAGTTTGAGTTTGTCCATTCGGAGACATGATGTTGCTTAGAAAACAAGTCTGTCTAGCTGCAGACAGAGCTATCTAGACAGCTACCTTTGCGTAGCTATTTTCTGCACTACATGGTCCATCATCAAACAAGTACCATCAGAACGGCCCTCTCCTGCCAGGCCATGTCCTTCTACACAATGTGATGATGGGAACCTGGTTGTGGCTCTGGCTTTGTTAGATCCACGGGGAGATGATTCTGAGCTCAACACTTCGGGCTGCTTTGCTAACCTGCAAATGAAGGTGTTTATGGACGGACCCGGAAGGTCCTTTTCGGCCTTCACACCCACCCATCCATGCATGAATCCGCCCGTAATAAAGGCGGTCAGCGCAGCCTGCGTCCGCGCGCCTGCTTCAAAGTGGCTGTCGAGTAACATGAACGATCGCGAAGGTGGTTTTGCATTTCCAAAGGGGAATGATGCACGGTGCCCAGTCCTTACTCCAGGGACACGAGGCTGTCGGATGTGAAACGACCCTTCAAACCGGAGCTGCGCAAGCACAAGGTGATCTGAACTCCCAGAGGAGACAGGGCTTTTCTCTCCTGGCAGGCAGGGGTGCCTCTGCCTTCTCCCTTCACCATCTCTCTGGCGGACCGGGTGGCTGGGAGGTGCCAGGAGGACCTCAGCTAGTAGCCACCTGGTGGCATGCCTCAGGACCCAGGAAGACCTGGGTCATAGCACTTCTCACTCCCACAGTGGCCGCAGGCCCACCCTGGTTACCTTTTCTCTATGGCATGTGCAAGGGAAGAGGTCATCCTCGGTCTGTGGCTCTACTCTCTTCATGCCCTCCCGGATCTGGGGCTCGCTCACTTGCCGGCTGGCGTATTCCTGAAAGGCAGCGATACAACAGCAGGCCTGACATGACACGCGGCACTTGACAGAATCAGAGATGCTGGCCTTACCAGTGTCAACTTGTCCTGAGCAAAGTCCTCTGTACCCCCCTTTAAGACCCAAGAACAGATCCTGGGTATCCTGGGTCCGGATCCCTAGTTCTGTTTTTTCTTGATACGAATCATGTGACTTTTTAAATCATATTCTGCCTTGTCTTGAAAATGATCATGTCCTTGGTCACCCGTGAGAGTGTGAGGACAGGGAGGGTTTCTACACTGCCCCCCATGCTTTGCACCCCACTTACTGAGTCCTGGTTCCCTGTGAGGTGCAGGCTTGCATCTGAGCTGAATGAATAATCATGACCCTGTATTTATTTTTGTTGAGACCAGGTCTCACTCTGTTGCCTGTGGAACTGCAGGTTCATGTTACCTGGGGTACCACAGATGCAAGCAATCACCAGCTTCAGCCTCCCAGGCAGCTGGGATGACAAGCGCGCGCCACCACGCCCAGCTATTTTTTTTGAGACTGGGTCTCGCTATGTTGCCCCGGGAGGGTCTTGAACCCACGGACTCACATGATCCCAAGCCTCAGCTTCCCAGGTAGCTGGGATTACAGGCGTGCACCACCACACCCAGCTATTTTTTTGGAACTAGGTCTCACAATGTTGCCCTGGGAGGGTCTTGAACCTGCGGACTCAAGTGATTCCCAGTCTCGGCCATGTTCTAGGCTGCGCTTAAAGGCGCGCGCCACTGAGCCTGACCACGACCCTGGCCACGACCCTTTCAATCCCCTGCCTCCCATGTCCCCTTCACCCCCTGCTCCTTCCCTGTCCACAGGGCTGGTTGAAAAGCAGAGGAAGCAGGAGGAGGCTGCCAGCACCTCAGACAGGGCACTGGCTGGCTGTAACCTGGGATAATAGCAGTGTGCACCTCATAAGGTCTTGGAGCGTTAGCAAGTTGCTTGGTCATTACTGCACTTTGATGTTTTAAACAGCCTTTCCAATGTCCAGAGGCCGGGGTCACATATCCCGACATGCTGAGGCCCAGGACAAGCTACAGCTCACCTGGCAGGTCCAGGTACCTCACACTACTTAGAAGAGCGAATGGTGAGGCCGCAGGGACACTGGGCCAGGAGAAAGCACAAATCCACTCGGGGCAGCTTCATACGGGCAGAGGCCAGTCCCCTAACAACACAGCAGCAGTTTCCCCACGGATACACTTCCCTTACGTGCAGCCTGGGCCACGAGCTGACCCTTGGTGTTTTACTCCTTTCAAGATTATTGTAATAATCGTTTCTGATTGCACCCCCGCACAGCGTACGCGCATCTCGCTGTGAATAGACTGTCAGAAACTTCGGGGAAATTGTCTTTGTGCTTCACAGGTCTGCTTACAAGGTGTCTCTTTTCTTGGCCAATACTCACCTGGAAAAGCTTAAAATAGTAACAGAAAATGTCATCGCTCATGAGATTCTTCCTTGCAAACTCCTGTCCTGCTTTTGCTATCTTCTTCGCCTACAGAAACAAAGAGCAGTATCGTTGCACGAAATTTATTTTCCCCAGGAGACAGGGAGACCGGTCGTCAGAGCATTTGAAGAGGAAGGTGTCGGCAAGAAAAATACCTTTGGGGGGAGTCCGAGGCTGGAAGAGAACGTTCCAACAGAGGACGTTCGCTTCCATCAAAGGGAAATGTTGAAGACTTAAAAGTCTGAGAGGTTGCACTGGACCTTTCAGAAAGGAATCTCTTGGAAACCAAGTCCTACACCAGAGGAACTCTTTGTAAAGAGAATCAGCCTGAACCTTGGTCAGCTGTTAGCAGAGGCTTATTATGGACCTCCGTGCCTTCAATCCTCAGCAAGGCTAACACTCCCCTGCTGGGCTGGCCATCTTCCTTTCACGACCCTGGTACCTGCTCAAGGCTCCGGCCCAGGCCAAGGTCCAGCGTTTCGTTTCATGTGCAGTGTGGACCTCGAACCTCCACGCCTGTGTCCACTGGAGAGGACGTGTCTTTTTTATTTTTATTTTTTTGAGACTAGGTCTCGCTATTTTTGCCCCGGGAAATGCAGGCTCATGTTTCCCAGGGTACCACAGATTCAAGCAATCCCCAGCCTCAGCTTCCCAGGTAGCTGGGATGACAGGCGTGCGCCACCATGCCCAGCTATTTTTTGGGACTAGGTCTTGCTATGTTGCCCTGAGCGGGACTTGAACCACGATCCCTCACCCCAGCTGCTTCATAGGCTGAAGCTTACAGGCATGAGCCGCCGTGCCCGTGGAGAGGACGTGTCTTTGTTCCACAGCAGCACCTCAGACAGGGCACTGGCTGGCTGCAACCTGAGATAATAGAGGGGGAGGGGAAGCCAGGGAGGTGGGCCGCCACCCGAGCCTCCTGCCTCCTCCAAGGCCCAGTACCGGACCTTGACGGTGGACCTGGGGCACTGGAGAGCACGTGCGAGCAAGCGGCCCCCGGTGGACGTTACCTCTGCGTCATGATCCTTTGCCCACTGCAGCTTCTCCAGGAGGTCGCTCAGGTTGCTCTTGACAGGGATGTAGTGCTTCCAGGCCTGCAGCTCGTTGTAGAAGTGCTCGTAGTAGATGGAGTCCTGCTTCAGCACCACGCTGTCGCCCACCAGCAGGTAGGGCAGGCGGTAGGCAGCCACCGTGCCATCCACGTTTATCTGGTACTTGTGCTGGCGACCGTGGGGGAGCAAGAGCCGCCGTTACATCCCGGCCTTCCACTCTCTGCCCTCTGCGACCCGAGTCACCCAGGATGTCTCCTGCCCCCAACAGACTGGCCGGACGTGGCCCTCCCACTCTCCAAGCGCTGACACGTGGCACCTGGCCCGAGCTAAGGGCTTGTCTCCTTTTGCCCAAATGTCACCCAGGGCAGCGGGGCGAGTGGGGAAGCTGCCGTTCAAACAGGAACCGCTGCCCGCAGCTGCCACCCCAGGAAGGCAGGTTCAGCGTGACTTTGTCGTCCCCTTGCTGCGGTGCGGTGGGTGAATGGGCCATGTGCACCGGGCGTCCTGAATGCCCAGGCCGCCCGGGGGCCTGGAAAACGTATGAAATCTGGGGCTAGAGCATCTGTGAGCCAGAGCACGCCGAGCCGGAGAGCGATCAGCCCTGCTGAACTGCAGGCGGCCTGGCTGGCAGGAGTGACGCGCGTCGGCCGCATGCTCTCCGGGGTGGCTGGGTGGCTCTCTGCTCAGCACCGTGACGTGAAGCAAAGGTTGGAGACGCGCATGGGGAAAAGACCAGCAGGGTAACAACGGGCACCGATGAGCCCTGCTTCCCCAGCGGAGAGGGGCTGGTGGCCTGGGGCTGGTGGCCTGCCTCCCCCACCCCCCCAGCATATGGGAGTTCTGGAGCTAAGGGCATGTCCCACTGCACAAAGAGGGGAGTGAGAGGAAAAAAACACTCCGGGGAAATGAGCAGGATCCACGTTGCAGACCCAGAAAGTGTTCCCTCCCCTCCCCAGGATTCCCAGACAGAAGGTTTGGACGGATTTCAAGACATGTTCTCAGCGGAAGCCCTGACGAGAGACAGCTGGTTTCCATCTCCTCCAGTCTGTGTGAGCGAGCACTCTGGGGGTGGAGGGGTGTGGGGGGGGTTGTAAAATCGCTTCATTCTTTATTAATAGAGAGATTTGGAGCCGAACGGGCTTCTCCTGAGGACCAGCCGGAGGCCTCGTGGCTCCGCTGATGCTGTGTAACACCAGGGCCAGTTGCTGAGCCCAGGACATGCGGCCCCTGGCTCCCACCCCAGGGCTTCCAGCCCCCAGGTCCCACGGTGCTATTTAATATCAGGGCTGGCTGCTGAGCGAGGGCCCTGCACCCCACGCCCCACGGATGCTATTTTGTGGGGGGCAGAGAAAGAAGGTGGCCCGCTGAACAAATCCTCAGAAATACGAGGAACTACGAATTCCTGCCCGCCGGAGTAAAGCCTAGATATCAGGAAGCCCTGCAAACTCTGTCGGGTTAGATAATAAAGGTATCCTTCAGAGGGTCTGGTGACCGCCATCTATGCTAGATAAGCAGACCCTGCAGAAAGCTAGCCCCCAGCCAAACCGACGCCAAGCAAAAGGCTGCTGCCACTGCTGACCTGTGGTACATGACTTGTATAAACGCTGCATGAAAACTCAACGCGTGGCCAGTGGGTCAGGAGAAAAGCCGCTGTGCCCTCCTGCCCAAGAGCTGTCGGGATCGTCTCCGCGGCTGAACCGCAGCACTGTTCACCACCAGCACAGGCCAGCGCCCCCTCCCAGGCCCAGCCAGCTCCTCTCGCCGGCCTCCTGCAGCGTGTAGACCTCCAGCCTCCGTTCCCCTCCCCCAAACGAGGGCCGGCCAGGGAGGCCAGGCCGGGCGGCGCCGTACCTTGAAGAAATCGAAGAAGGAGATGTGCTTCACGATGGGGCCGTAGAGGCTCTCGTCGTGCTGGAAGAAGAAGAAGTTGGTGAAGGCGGCGTCGATGAGGTCGGGGTGCCGCCGGCCCAGCTTCACCAGCTCCAGGCGCTCCCGGCAGCTGTCGCGCCCTCGCCAGACCGCCGTGGCGTTCTTGCTTTCCCAGGGCGGGCCCGTGTTGCCCTGCACAGACAGCATGTCCAGACTGACTCTGGAAAACACAAAGGCAACGGGTTTCCGGCCGGGCCTCGCCTCGCGCTGCAGAGGCTGCCGGGAGCACCCGGCAGGGAAGGGGCCGGCGGGGGTCGGGGTGGGTGCCCGGCTCGCACCGGCCCATCGTCTCCAGGATGGAGTCCGTCAGGTCGTAGGTGGGCATCACGATGTCCTTGGAGTCCGTGGAGCCGCACCAGGAGAAGATCGGGTGGATGTGGGGGCTGGACTTCTTTTTCTCCAAAGGCCAGTCTCCCAGGTTGACGAAAAACTCCACGTCTGGCATCTTCACCTGGAAAAAGGGGAGCGAGGCGCTGACTCCCCTTGCAGGGAAGTCCTTACCCCCGGGGGGAGGGGGAAGGCAGCCTCCCACAGCCATCCTCTGGCCTGGGGGTGTCCCCAGGCACCGCCCTGCCCAGAACCAGGCCTGAGTTCCGGAACCTTTCTGACCCAGAGACCAAAGCTCGCCCGCAGCCAGCCCCGGCTGGGCTCACCACCTCCGGAGGGGAGAGGGTTCCCCGGTCCAGGCCAGACGTCCCTGCTTTTCGCTGTTCATCTTGTAGACCGTTTCCCCGTTGAAGTGACTGCATTACCGTACCAGGGAAGTCCGGGTGCCGACCGCCAAGGCTCCCGATGCCTCAGCCGCCAAGCCCGGTTCAGCCCGCACACGCCATCCCCTGTCCCCGTCACCCGCTCACGCCCACTCCGCTGTGGCAGCGGCTCGCCCGGCCTGTCGCTGGGCCTGCCGGCCAGAGTTTGCTTCCATTTCGCTGGGTTCTTCCTGTGCGTTTCTCTCCGTGTCACTGAGGACTGACGCCCTGAGGCGTGGCCCTGCCTTGGCGCTGCCCCAGGATTGCCCTGAAGGCTCTCGCGCACCCCAGCGTCTTCAGGAACGGGAGACGGGGTGCTGGTGGCCAGCGGGGTCGGCAGACAGCATGACCGGGGGCTGCTGCTGTGGGCAACGCTGTGGTTGGTAGTGGACAGGGACGCCTGGGCTCCTGCGCGTGGCTCTTCCCTGACCCGTCACCGCTGCTGAATCGGGGGTACAGTTCAGCCTGCAACTAGGCAGCTGGGCCCCCTCCCCCGCGCCCCCCCCCCAGGGGGAGAGAGAAAACTACGGGGGCACCACACAGAAGGCCCAGCTGCAGAGCTTCAGGTCATAGCAACCCCTCCTCCCCCCGCTTTGGACAGCAGGTACCTTCGGGCTATTTCATGAGTGTGGACACGAGAGGGACACGAGACTCCCTTCTACGGCTCCCAAATGGGCCAGCGGACTCTCTCCCGCAGGGCTGAGAAAAGCAGGGCAAGGCTGAGTGACCACCACCACCGGACAGCAGGACAGGGACTGGGAGGTGACCGCAGCCAAGGGACGCTGACCCTCTTCTGCTGAGAGCCGGCTGTGCACGTGTCCAGATGCTCGGGTACGCGGTGGCCCCCAAGGCTCCGCCACTGAACTGTACCCCCAGAAGGCCCCACTTCAAGGCCAGTGCCAGTGACCTGCAGGCCAGGGCAGTGCCACTGTCCCCGCCAGCCAGGGACGGGGCGGGGTGGGAAGAAGCGGCTGCTGTTGTCGTTCAGGAAAAGGCGCAGAACGTTGGTCACCGGAGATCTGCTGTTCAGATAGCACGGCGCGGGCCCCGTCTGAGACGCAGCTCCATACGCTGGCTGAGAAACACGCTGGTCTCAGTGAACTGGCACCGATGAGCGAAGAACGAGCCCGCGGCTACAGGCCCCGAACTGCGGCTGGAGCTGAGAGGAAGCCCCCCAATGATGCTGTCTGGTAGCTGCGTTCAGAATTCACTTGTGCAAACGCTCCGCCAGCTTGGAAGACAATTCGCTATGGTTTTCCGCGAGCAATTCAGTGCAGACATGTGCGGAGATGACTCAATCCATGGCTTTGGAGCAATAGATGACGATGTTGACACAGATTTTCCCACGGCTGTTTCACTCTCACTCTCAAGTACCTCAGCGGGGCCCGATAGGAGCTCAGGATTCAGAATACAGCGCATCTTCCTTGGGCTCCAGAGACTCTTCACCCAAATAATTCTCTTGCCCGGTGTTCTCTTCTCTGCGGCATTGTTACAGGGTGAATTATGCCCCCCCTCCTCAAATATAGCGGAAACCCTAAATAAAGCCTAGTGGTCCAGAATGACCTTATTTGGAGACAGGGTGGCTGGACACATGATGAGGGAAGATGAGGTTCTGCTGGAGCAGGGTGAGTCCTTCAACTGATTGATGGGGTCCGTGCGAGAGGAGGCGCGGGTGGGGGGATGTGGCCTCAGGCTGATACAGGGTCATGACACAGTTGAAAACTGAAGAGGCGCCAAAATGCCCTGGTGGGTGGGATCTGAGAGAAAAATCCACCCCCGCCCCCTGCAAGAAGAAGTGAGATGCACCAAAGGGCAAATAAAAGGAGCAAAGAAAGGAAGGGAGGAGTCGAGAACGGAGGACTGAGAGAACAGGCCCACGTGGCCTGCAGGGGGAAGGCCCCCTGGAAGAGTGAGCTGGAGGTGGCAAGGAGCCATGGTGACTGACAGAAGAGTGGTCGGTGTGGAGAGTGTGGCACCGCAGCAAGGTGGCCTGGGAAGCTGGTACCTGGAGATGGCCAGGGATTTGGAAAGCTGATTTGTGCATCAGCCATTGTGGAAGAAGTTCGAAGCACCTTGGAGAAGCGGAGCGATGTGGAACACTGGAGAAGTAGTGAAGAGAAGACGCCGGAGAAAGTTGGCAGAGTGCCTGCCTCGGGTTTGGAGGGACAAGGGGCACCATCTTGGACATGTGTCTTTGGGACTGAGAATGGTGACTGGGGTCAGATAACTGTGGCTGTGAGGACTTTTTGTTTTCCTGGTTCATTCCCTTTGTTAATAAACCCTGTTGTTGAGCTGCATTTCAGTGGCAACTGCTCTGACAAGTGAGAAGGATCTCGTAAGAAAGCTGGGTGGCAGACCGCATTTTAAAAGGTTTTTTTTTTCCCCCGTAGCCTGCTGCTTAGTAGTTTCTGCCCCTTTTTCCTGATTTCAAAGCAGGAACGGTGGGATGGCTCACTGGTGGCAGAGGTGAGGAGGTGCTGAGGAAGGTCTTCTGCTGTGTGCCTCAGAGGGAACCCGGCTGGCTGTTCGGACTTCAGGGACGGAGAGAGAACAAGTTTCTGTCTTCTTAGCTGCCCATTTTAGCCCTTTGTGACAGCAGCGCCAGAGAGCTCCAAGACAGCTTGGGGGAAACAGCGGCTCCCAAACGCCTCTGCCAACACCTGCGTTCTTTTTATTTTGCAAAACGATCAAACCTGAGCTCTGTTCTAGCTTGAAGTAAAGAAACGCTTACTTTTCTAGTCAGAGAAAGGAGGATGGCGTCCATGAAGATCCGGAAACCGACGTGTTCACCATGCGTCATGACATAAACCTGCAAGAGACCCGGACGTGTCACCTGGCGGGCTTCATGGAGGCGGTGTCCGACTAAATAAAATGGCACCAGGGGGAGGGGGAGAGCAAACAGTCGAAACAAAACTCCACCCCAACACGCCATCCCCGAGAGCCATACCTTGTTGTCCTTCAGGGTGTAATGGCACAGGCTCTGCCTCTGTCCGAATCGCTTTGGGATTTCGGCCGCGATGGCCGCCGGGTCGACGGTCGGGAAGGGCTCCAGGTCTCTCTGGATCTGCGCGATGGTGTTCGGGCAGTTCATCTCGAGGAGCCAGGCCGCACTGTCCCCAACGGGGCAGTCGCAGTTCTCGTGGTAAACCGGACCTAGTCACGCACAGGCAGAGGTCAGGGCCGCCCCGTGAAATACAGAGCAGAAACATGAAATGCCGGGGGCCTCACACCTTTTGCCTCACTAGACAGGAAGGGCATGGATGGAGGGAGGATCCGTCAAGCTTTGTAGGGCAGCTTCCTACTGGGAATGTCACGCGATGCCCACTTGTACAAGGTCAGAAAAGAAAAGGCAACGGCGTGACTGTTTCATCTACAGGGGTGATTACAGCCCATGGCTCTGGATGGTTTGCGCACGTAAGAACAACCATGCGTTCCTCGCATGACGGCAGAGGAGGCTACCTCTGCGTGATAGCTGGGGACACAGTGTGTGAAATTAACCTTTTGATGTCTCTTATGCGAACAGCTTCTAACTGTCCAAGGTACATGGGTAAACCATCATCACACCCGCACAAGCCAACTAAGAAACCTCAGTCTTTTGATGTTTAGCATTTAAAAAAGAATTGAAAAAACAAAAGTCAAAGTAGTCCATTGTATTAGGGTCATGAATTAGTGCACACTTATAGAAATAATACTAAGCTGCCAGGCGTGGTGGCGTGTGCCTGTAATCCCAGTTACCTGGGAGGCTAGGAATTACTTGAGTCCACAGGTTCAGGACTACTTTGGGCAACATAGTAAGACCTAGTCTCAAAAAACAGCTGGGTGTGGTGGTGCGCACTTGTAATCCCAGCCTTGGGAGGCTGAGGTTGGGGACCACTTGAGTCCACGGGTTCGGGACTACCCCGGGCAACATAGCGAGACCTAGTCTCTAAGAAAAAAAATGAGAAATAACACTAAGCAGATATGTTTCTGCCATATCGCTTCCTAATTTTATAGTCACCATCCTTTTAAGGTCTCACAGGCTTCATTATGTCATGTGGGCCTGGCAAAATGTGGGGAACTAGACACATTTCACAAACATTTGTTTCTCTTGGAAGGTGGGCAAAGGAAGGCCTGTGCCTCTGTCCCCCCCAGCTCCCTCCATGTCTTGGGGGGCTGTCTCCCTAAAAGAGAAAGCCGCAGCTCAGGGCAGCTATGCTCCCATCCTGCGTAGACAGACACCAGAGGATTCCTCTGGACAAATAATATTGGGACAAAGACAAGAAGACGAGGTAGCTTAACCCCTCTGCTCGAAGCCTCCTGCCTTTACTCTAACACGTTTCAACCACGTGTGTCAGTTACTGAAGTGCTGGGTCTCCATAGAAGAGAGTGTCCTTGAGGATGAACTGCTGTCATTTGGAATGGGAATGGAAGTGGAAGGGATGAAGCTGAGGGAAATACATCACAAGGACAAAGACAAATAGCAGGTGATTCCTTTGTGGGACACTGAGGCATATAACAAGGAACAGAGAGAACTAGACCAAAAACCACCTAGAAATGCGACTACAGAGCTACAGGATTCATGGGGGGTAGGGAGGAGTACAGGGGCACCTTGCTGGTGGGTGTGCTGCAGTAACAGGCAACTGGGGAGGTGCGAACCTATATGAATCATATACAGCCTCTGTCACATACAGTCTTGTAAACCAAAGGTGGCGCCATTAAAAAAAAATATTTAAAAAAGCATCACTTATGACCATCGAGAGGGTTTAATTTCCTTGCTGATACTGCCTCTTCAGGGAGCAAAGTCTCTATGAAGATGCTCTTTCTTTATTATCAATTTACAATTCTCTTCAAATTTTGCATCTCTCTCTCTCTTTGCCAGGAGGCTCAAACTGGAAATAACTAGTTTCTTCTATCAGTGTAAAAAAAAAAAAAATCATGTGACTTGGTTTTTATTGAGAGGCACAGAGTGTTTTATTCACATATTGTTGTTTTAAAAGGATGCTTTAAAGTTACCTTTCAAAATATATGGCGATTCGGCCACATGTTGACCTTGAACTGTGACGTCCACCCTCAGACTCCCGTAGCTCGCGTACATTCTGTACCTGACGATGAAGGACCCATCTTTTCGGTCTAAAACCTGGACACCGACTCTTGTGAATTGTTCATCCGGAGCGGAGATTTTAACCTGGAAAACCTTTTCTCCCGGAGATGACGTAAACCTGTGAGGGCAAGAACAAGAAGACAAAGACAATTTTAAAGAACAAACATGCAAAGATGATGCTGTCCCACCTGAGAACCAGATTATTCCACTCCACAGTCTCCCCTTAACCCGTGCCTGCTCTTTGTTCTGTATGTTGGGCCTTGGCCAAGTTCACTGAAAATGACTATGTTATGTCATCACGTCATTATGTTAGGACAACTAGCCCAGCCAGGTGTGGTGGCACATGCCTGTAATCCAAGTGCTGGGAGGCAAGAGGCCAGGGATGGCTTGAGTTTGCGGGTTCGAGACCACCCTGGGCAACAAAGCGAGAACTGGTCTCGAAAAAACAGCTGGGCACAGTGGTGGGCACCTGTTATCCCAGGTACCTGGGAGGCTGAGGCTGGGGATCGCTTGAGTCCACGGGGTCAGGACTACCCCGGGCAACATAGCAAGACCTAGTCACAAAAATAAACAAACAAACAAATCAATAAGACAACTAGCCCGGAGAGAGAGCATAACATAGATCAGCTATTCTCACCCCCCACTACAGCTTTCATGCGGCTGGGGGTCTGTGATCAAATCCTTTTTCCAAAGCTAATGATCTTTTGAGAAACGTTCAGCCACAGCACTTGGGTTCTTTAAAGAACACCAGGACCGCAAATCATGCCCAGTCTGGGCCAACGCCGGTGGGTAGATGCCGAAGTGAAGTTGTGAAGCTTCAGATGGTCAGTTCGCCAACTGCACTATTTTAAGCCAAGTGACCTGACGAAGTGGAAAACGTCCCTTTGAAACGTATTCCCGAGATTTTGTTCTAAAAGATACACAGACCAGCCCTTCCAACACATGCCAACTACAAAAAGAAACAAAGAAAGTCTGAGGTCTTGTCAGACTTGAATGCAATCAAATGAAGTAAACACATAAAACCACTCAGAAACCTGTCAGAAAACACCAGAAGAAAATGAAACGAACCCAGTTTCTGATCACTAAGTCTAAATGCCTTTTTTTTTGGAGACTAGGTCTTGCTATGTTGCCCAGCCTCAGCCTCCCAGGTAGCTGGGATTACAGGTGCCCGCCATGGCGCACCCGGCTGCTTTTTGGAGACCGGGTCTTGCTATGTTGCCCAGGGTAGTCTCGAACTTGGGAACTCAAGCGATCCCCAGCCTCTTGCCTCCCAGCACTTGGATTACAGGCGTGCGCCACCACGCCCGGCTAGTTTTAGGTCTTTTAAGAGTTGATGCCACCAAATGAAGTAAGCACACAAAACCCCTCTGAAACCTGTTAGAAAACGGGTAACACCGGAGGAAAGGGAACCGAACCCCGTTTCGGATCACGAGGTCCAAATGTCTTCTAAGACTTAGGCAAAACTCTGAGCCGGGGCTCGAGGCCCACAGCCTAGGGGAAGGGCTAACTCGAAGGATTTGTCCAGCTGCAGAGAAAAGGGCCGGGATGGGCCAAGGCCGCCCCACCAGATGCGGGGAGCCCCACGGCCCGGCCCCCCAGGGTCGCGGCCCAGCCGGCTCAGCCCGCAGTCAGGAGCCCCCGACGGCCCGGGCGCCGTGTCCACTCACTCGAGGCCCGCGCTGTCCACCGCCTGGATGTAGAAGTAGCGCGCGGGCAGCACGACCGCCGCCCGCAGCCCGGGCCCCCATACTCGGCTCCTTCGGGGGCTCACCTCCCGCCCCCCGCCGGCCCCGGCCAGGCAGCCGGCCGTGCCCAGCGAGAGGCAGCAGAGCAGCAGAAGGCTGGACATTTACGAGGCGACGCCGGGGCGTGCGGCGGGTGGACGGCCGGCCGCGGTGGACGGGTCAGGACGGCCGGGGCAGGCGCACGCTGACCGGTCCCCCGAGGGGTCGTGGCCGTGCGGGCCGGGCCGGACCCCGCTTCCCGGGGCTGCAGGACCCCCGCCGCCTCGCTGCCCCCAGGAGGACACTGCCGCGGCCGCCTCAGCCCGGGCTGCGGACAAAGCTGAAGCCGCTGGGCTCCGGCAGCCGGAGCATCCCGGGGCGAGCCCGGCTCGGGTCCAGCCGCCGCGCGGGGCGCGGATTGGCCGGCTCGGGCCGCGCTGAGTAAGACGGCTTCGGAGTGGACGGCGGCGCGACCCCGCCCCCGCGCGCCGGGGCTCCTGGGACGTGTAGTCCGGCCGGGCGAGCGGAAATCCTGCCGGGCTCCCGCGTCCCCCCCACCGTCCGAGCCTGGCGGTCACCGGCGGGCCAGAGACGCAGCGACGGACGCCCGGCCGGGGGCCGCTCCGGAAGGCAGT
>PVHY01026317.1:0-17369 GCA_004024945.1 Uropsilus gracilis
ATTCTCACCCTGTGTCACCCCCCCCCCCCAAGTTGTGTACTTCAATTTGGTTGTTGGCTTGTTTTGACTTTTCTTCTTGGCTTTTTGTTTATCTTTCCTATGTCTCATATAGTAGTGAAACCATTTGGTTTCTGTCCTTTTCTTTTTTGGCTTGTATCTGCTAATATGAATTCTTCTAAGTCCATCCATGTTGTCATAAAATCATCCAATTTGTCATTTTTAATTGATGAGTAATATTCCGTTGTGTATATATACCACAAAGGAGACTTCAATGTGGGTACAAAGAGACACCTGTACTCGGATGTTTACTGCAGCACTATTTATAATTGCTAGGACATGGAAGCAACTGAAATGTCTGAAAACAGATGACTGGATGAAAAAAATGTTGCCTAACTTCTTAATCTCATAATGGTGAACTAGGGGGAAAGGAGCTTGGAGACTGTGGTACTCTCTGGATGACTGAAGGTGATCTGCCCCAGTACATGGAGAGGATTTATATATTTACTGCAAGGTAGATATCCCAGGTCAGCTACTTGTAAGGAAAGATATGGAAGTGGATCTCTGAGAACAATTGTATGCTTTCTTCTCTGAGTTATATGTCTAAAGGAGCCCCCCTGCTAATCACCATGCACAGTACAGGTACTTCATTTAACAGAAATAGACTGAGCACCTGTGAGTTTGCACTGTAAATATAACAGCAATAAAACAGAAAGCACCTCTTCTACATTGAGCTGATATTCTAGTACAATTAATTGATAGTAAACAAGTATGTTCATGATATGACTGGGAAATGAAAGTGATATAAGTAAAGCTGAGTAAAAGCTATCCAATGATGGTGGGGGTCTGTGCTATTTCAGGGTGATCAGAAAAGGCCTCTTTGATGAGGTGACATTTGAGTGAGGGAGTGAGCCATTTAGGGGAAGAACCCTCCAAACAGGGAGCAGCCTGTACAAAGCAGCCTGATCCAAAATATGATCAGCATTTTGGAATAGAGGGACATGGTGGGGGAAGAGATTGGAAGTCATGATGTCAGCCAGAGGCCAGACTACATCCAGTCCTATAGTTGGAATTTGGATTTAATTCTTAGTGTGAATTGGAAGCCAGGAAAAATGTTGGAAATTTCTTAGTGGAAATTTATCCCAAAGAAGTAATAATACAAAGACTTTACTTATAATGGCAATAAGAAAATAATAGATATTTTGTCTACTAGTAAAGGAAAGAAATCATAGCATATTTCCATGTTGAAATGCTATACAGCTGCCATTAATAATGATAAATATAAAGACAGTGCAGAACACAGGAAAGGACTTCGTAAGTGAGCATATCCATACAAGTTATGCATGCAGGCTAAGAAGGAAAAATGACCACCGTTGACTCATTCAATAGTGATCTTGTTGATAACTGCTTTCTCTTTTTAGGATTTTCTTTAATAAAATTATTTGGGTATAAAGGCAGCTCAAGAACTAGAATGAGTCTTTGACTGTGATGAAGGAGTTCTTCCTCCATTCAGATGTATTCTTAAAGGGCATGAACTGAGAGTATGTTAGAGTAGGGCACACTCTTCCCCCAGGTAGTAGTGTTAGCTCACTTAGGACCTGGGTCTTTCTATGAGCACAGACTCAATTCTAAAGAATATCTTTTTCTCTTTCCTCAGTGCACTGGAGGCTCTGATCAACTTTGCCTACAATGGTCATCTTGCTATTGACCAGCAAAATGTCCAGTCATTGCTGATGGGGGCAAGCTTCCTGCAGCTGCAAAGCATCAAAGATGCCTGCTGCACGTTCCTCCGAGAAAGGTAAGGTGTGATAGGCGTGACCTGTGGTGTGGAACATGCCCCTTTAATTTCTGGAATTCATGCTTGCTGAATGTTTGGGGCTACATAGACTTTTATGAGGGACATGAGCTGAGAAGGTTACTCTGTAGAAATGGTGTTTCTTGAAAACAGTATCTAGTGCCCACTTCCTTGGGGTGAACCTTTGAGATTTTACAGTTTATAGAAGCTCTGCCTGCATTGTCCATTGGCATAATATGTACCTCTTCTTCTAATCCTCTTTTTTAGTCTGACCAACCACTGATTTAACTGGTTCTTCTCACCAAATCAATTTATTCAGTGCACTCTAACTGTTCCACATATAGCTCTATCTTTGTTTAGATGCTTCCTCCTCCTTGATTTCTTGACCTTTTCTACATTATGCCCTGAAATTCTCTGTCCTCAATCCCTTGGCAGCAACAGTTAGCTGCTCTTATAAGGTGAGCATCATGGATTACATTCCTACCTATGTCTAGTACTCAGCAGTGACCTTTTGATGACTTAGCAGATAAGAATCCTCCTCATCCCATTGAAGATGCAGAGCTCTTAGTCATAAGATAAAAGCCACCTTTTAAACATTAGAGGTTTGGGGATGAGAATTAGTGCTTGTCTATACACAGGCAGGGAGAAAACAGAGCTCTCCTAAGGTGTCTGTAGTGCTTCCTGAGGCCCCAGCCTTCCCCTGGTCTGCTCTGATCACATGATCTCGGGCCTAAATACCAGCATTCCTCCTGCCTCAAATCTGCCCCCCTCTTAGACCTGACCTCCCTCTTTCCCATTGGTATGTCATTCCACCTAGCCATTCCATTGGCAGCTCTATAGCCCCTGTCTATTGTCCACATCCTGCCCAGATGATCATGGATGCCACTGAATATTGCTATGTGTGCAGTTAGTCATAATAACTGGGAAGTGATACCCGCCATGTAGGGCATTCCTCTGCTGGGTGCAGAGTGAGTGATTTCAAGGTGAGACCTGTGGTCCTGTTCTAGGCTTTATAGATGGAGGCTGTGTGGTAAGGGTGTCCAGAGTGAGACTTGTCCCTGCCCGGAGATAATGTCTTTTTGGCAAGACTGCAGGGATGCATATGGATATGTAGGGCATACACCATCTTTCCTACTCATTTGTGAACTGCTTTTTCCCCCCCTCTCTCTTTTTATTGTTTTTTTCCTTATACATTGTCATCCCCCTAGCTTTCCTGCCACCTTATTACCTGTGAACAATCACCACATTCTCTTGTGTCTTTTTTTTTTTTTTTTTTTTTTTTTTCATTAAGCCAACATTGAATGAGTACTGGCTTCATGATAGCCATTGCTCTGGACAATATAGATATGTAGGATCAGGAATATTTTAGACTTACATGTCCAACTTAGGCTCATATGAGGGGGTGGGTAGGGAAAAGAGGTTGACAGTAAATAAATACATGTCAGTTTGTAATAAATAATACATCTTACCCTGATATTTTAATAAATCAGAGTAAGAGGAATAGAGAATGACAGGCAAAGTGTGCTACTCTAGGAGGAGTAATCAAGGAATACCTCTAAGATAAAATGTAGATGAAATTCTGAACAAAGTGAGGGATTAAGCTAAGTGGCTAGATGAGAAAAGAACAATGAAAACAGTGATGTCCTACTGCTTAGTTGAAAGATAGACATAGTCACAACTGTGCCATAAAATTCACCTTTTTGAAGTGGATAGTTCAGTAGTTCTTGTGTGTATAAGGTTGTGCAGGCTTCATCACCATCTAATTTTAGAACATTTCATCACTCTAAAAAGGAACTCTGATATGTGTGTATGTGTCTATATATGTGCAATCAGGGAAAAAATAAGTAAAAATAAAAAGGAACTCTGTACCCATTAGAAGTCACTTCCTATTCCCAACTGTTATTCCTATTTCTCAGTTTCTGAAAATCACTAATCTACTTTGTTTTTATTTATTTTTTTAATGAATTTAAAATTTTCTAGCTGGGCATGGTAATCCCAGTTACCTGGGAGGCTGAGGCTGGGAATCACTTGAGTACATGGGTGTAAGACAATCCTGGGCAACATAGCGAGACCCAGTCTCTTAAAAATTAAAATAATAATAATTTTTTTATTTTCTAATTTCCATACAACATCGATCATTTCCCCTTAGGTATGCCCTCCCATCAATGATGCACCTCTATATCACCCCCTTGCTCACCACCCCTCAAATCATTTGTAATCAAAATCTTAAGACCAAAGTATACACATGCTTTTTTCCAAGGGCACACAGGAGAGAGCTCCTTCACAAAACACCATCATATTATGCAATCAGGTGCAAGGGACAGCCACCCCAAGGAAGAGAGGTCCCTTTTTCCCTTCCTCCCTCCAATGTGTCTTGTGTTTTTCTCTCCCATTTTGATCTCCTTCCTCCCCTCCCCTGCTATATGCCTCAGTCTATGGTCAGCTTGCTACTTTTAACTTTTTTTTTTGTCCTTTTGTTTGGTTTCTTTGTTTTCTACGTATAAGTGAGACCATATGATATTTATCTGTTTCTTTTTCCTTCTGACTTATTCCAGCTAGAATAATTCCCTCCAGCTCCACCCAAGTTGTAGCAAATGACACGAGTTTGTCTTTTTTGATCACTCGGTAATTCATTACACTGTGTGAATATACCATGTCTTTTTGATCCATTTGTCTACTTTGGAACATTTGGGTTGTTTCCATATCTTGGCTATTTAAATAGTGCTGCAGTAAACAAAGGAGTGCAGGTTTCCTTTTGAATTAGTGTTTTTTTGTCCTCTGGGAAGGTTCCTAAGAGTTGGACTACTGGATTATATAGTAACCTTCTTAAGGATTGGGCTTGGTTCCTCTCTGTTTCCAGAGAACCTGGAGAATGATCAAATAAGCACTCTGGAACAAAGATTAAATTGTCCATTCTCACCAAGGGAACAACAGCTCCACCTAGAGGCTTTTGAAGCCTTTAATATCACCTCTAGATTCAGACTGTCCTGTGAAGTATTGTCACCTAAAAGATGCTTTAAAAAGTGATTTTTAGATCAGTAGTTTTTATATATAAATACCGATAATGTTTTGGGGAAAGATGCTTAAGCACACGGAGCCTATTGCTTTGAATTTATCCTTGACATTTTTCATTCAACCCTGTAAGATCCCTGTTAATGTCTGAACTCACACCTGATTTCTGTTATTCCCTGCCACAGGCCCCAGAGACATGGCCTGTTTTTTATTTTCTCTCCAGTAGTTACCATCACTACCTCTGTCCCTTGGCGGTGGTTATCCCTTGCACCTGACTGCATAATATGATGGTGTTTTGTGAAGGAGCTCTCTCTTTCCTTTGTGCCCTTGAAAAAAAGCATGTGTACTCTTTGGTCTAAAGATTTGATTACAAATGATTTGAGGGAAACTATTCTGAAGAATAATAGAAAGTTAGGGCCTGGAGTGGGGATGGGAGGGAGAAAAGAAAAGTCAGGGCCTGACAGCAAAGAGAAGCTGCAAAAATGCCAGAGCTTAAGACTACTCTGCCTGTTAAAATGGCCAGCTATTTTTTTTTTCCCCATGAGGTTGGGGTTGATTTTATTTTTCCTGATGACCCCTTTCCCTGCCTTCAGATATATAGACCATCTTGTTTTTAGGTGAGCACTGCAGCTTTGTATTTTCCAAAACTCCTCTCAGAATTGAATCAGAAGAACAAATACACTGACGAAACAAGCCATTATTTTAATGTGCAATCACTGCTTCCTGTCTCTGATAAAGCATTACCTCTAAAGTAGCTGCCTTGCGTCCACTGTCAAGCTATATCAGCAAGGAAGGAGGTTGTAAAGTAGCTCATGGAAAGTGTGTGTCTCTGTCTACTCTTTGGGTTTACTTTCCCTCCTATTCTCCTTGCTTCCCAGGGGGACCCTTTTCCAACTTGGTGACTCATCCTTTTCTTCCCCCATGAAGGGGAAGGTGTGTATTGTGCTTAATATTATGCCAAGACTGTCAAAAACAATCAAAGGTGAGGTAGAGAAATCCTAATCCAAGAGAGACTGGAACTATATTTGCATGCTAGTTACCTATATTGGTCATCCTTTCCTATGATTTTTTAATTCTGTCATGTTCCCAGTCTGTAATATTTTCTTGAGTTAATGTTGGATGCCTAAAGATAGGTGAAGAAATACTGTAGAGGCCCAGGAAGGGTTATCCTCAGGTGTACTGTACATATATGAAGTACTTTCAACAAGTATCATCAGGAGAAAAGTGTTACTGACACATGACTGAGCCGACCTTGTGATCTGGGACCTTGTGTTCCTTACTGGTCATGCTGCCTCACGTGTGTTGTCTTATGTTTCTTTGGCCTTTGGAGATTCACATCAGTTTCCAAAACCATGAACAGAGCCATTTGAGACTGGAATGAAAACACCCATGTAGAATGTAGATTCACCACAAAGTCAGGCTACTGCAGTACTCTTGTCCTTTCAGTTCCTGATGGGGCTTTTGCTGAGGGACAGTGGTGACTACTGATTAGTATGTCAAGTTTGTGCCTTTAACCTTAAATTGACTTGAAGGAGAAAGAATAAGAAAAATAAGACTGGGTAATTCTAATCTGATAAAGTACCCAATTCCTGCCATAAATGAAGAGTTACATAATCCCTGAGGTTCTGCTGCTGTCACCAAGATTTCAGAACTGTGTGGGGGCTTGTTTGAAATTTTCGTACATGTGATAGTAGTAAGAAAACTAATCCTAATAAAAAATTAAAACAGCAAGTAACTTCATACCAAGCACCTTGCTTAGTGTGTTTTCTTACATTCTCTCTTAATCCCACCACCAGAGAAGGTGGATAGCCATTGTCGTCACCCTTTTCCAGGCAATGCAGTTACTAACTCTTGAACCTAAGGTGCCAGAGCCACCCATTGAGCAGCAGGGCCAGCACTCATTAGTCTCCCAGTCACCACTGTGGGACTCTGCACAGGAGGCTATGGTATAATCTCAGCACCACATTTGCTTATACAGTGACTGTGAGCACATTTATTAGTTTCTCTGAACCTCAGTTTTCCAGCTAAAAATGAGAGCAATTTTAAAAAATGAGAACAATTACTACTTTACAATTGTATTAAA
The DNA here is from genome assembly GCA_004024945.1 of Uropsilus gracilis. Taxonomy (NCBI): domain Eukaryota; kingdom Metazoa; phylum Chordata; class Mammalia; order Eulipotyphla; family Talpidae; genus Uropsilus; species Uropsilus gracilis. The sequence goes on from PVHY01026317.1 coordinate 6,888, forward strand.
AACATTCTGAAAAATGTGTATAAAAGGCCTAGCAAAATATTTGCCTTACTGAGAGAGCCAAATAGCAAAAGGTATTGCTTTTGTTTGTAGACATTTAAACAAGTATACTTATAAAGCCTCTCCCTGTTTTTGAAGAAAGAAAAAGTATAAGGGTTCCCATGTTAGAGAAGTCATCTCTCCACATCATTTAAACTCTCATTCTACTTTAGTGGCCTTCTGGTCAACAGGTGAAGGCAAACACAGGTTTCCTAGTAAATATTTTCCTGTTCTTCTGTCCTTCCAATTGTGACTTTGTATGGCTTCCCAGAGAGCTTATTTCATCTAGAAACATGAAGCACTAGGCCAGAGAGACAGGGGCCTTTGAGAATAATCTATTTCAATTTTATACCTTTTTAAATCAAGTCCCAAAGAGGTGTACCTCTTGTCACACAGGGAGTTTCCAGCAAAGCAGAAAACCTGTTTTTTTCTTCATCTGTGGCTCTACCCAGAATCATCATGAGGATGATGGAACATTCTTAGTTCATCTAAACTTTTTCTTTTCCTCTTTTCTTACACCAAAAGACTTCACCCGAAAAATTGCCTGGGTGTACGCCAGTTCGCTGAGACAATGATGTGTGCTGTGCTCTATGATGCGGCCAACAGCTTTATCCACCAGCACTTTGTGGAAGTGTCCATGTCAGAGGAATTCCTGGCCCTGCCCTTGGATGACGTGCTTGAACTGGTGTCTCGTGATGAGCTGAATGTAAAGTCAGAGGAGCAGGTCTGTAGAGCTCAGTAGCAGCCTGTGGATGTGTGGCTGCTGCTTTTTCTAGTCTTTGTTTTTATTTACAAACAAGATCATTATGTGTATGCACATGTTGTTAATTATGAGTTTATTATATCATGTCATTTTTTATGAAAACCTTTGTACATTTTAGTGTTCTAAATAATACTATTTTTATCAACCCTGGAAATAAGTGTATATTTTTAAGAATTGCATTCTAAAGGAACAGAACATTTAGACAGTCCCTGTAGAGGAATATGAAATCAACACAAGTTTCTTGGTTTTTTCTTTTTTTAAGATGCATCATGGCTAAGGCACACAAGCAGTATAACAACAAAAAAGAATTAGAAGGATCATGAGTTGACTTTTTTTAAAATGCTGATTATAAAAATGCCCTATAGGTTATTGTTACTTCTCCATGTCACCATCCTATATACCCTCTCACCTTTTCTTTATCCCTCTTTTCTTTTAACCTCAGAAATTTCACTTTCTCATTAGTGTCTGCTAGTTTCTTTTTTAAGTATTTTGGTTTGGTTTGTAAGCATTCAGTATTTGTCATTCTGACTTATTTTACTACACATAATCCTGTCAAACGGCTTCCATTTTGCTGTAAATGGCAACATTTTGTCATTTCTTATGAATGAATAGTCTCCATTATGTGGAATTTCACTTCTTCTTATTCCACTGCTCTGTCAGTATACACTTAAGTTTTTTTTCTGTTCTAGCTGCTACAAATAGCACTACAGTAAACATTTGTAGAGCATGTAATTTTTGGTGTTGATGGTTTTGTGTCCTTAGATGTCTATGGGTAGAATTGCTGAGTCATAGGTATTTCCGTTTTCAGTTTTTAAGTGTAAATTCAGGTGACCTTTCAAAATGACTGCACCATTTTACTTTTCACTAACAGTATAATAGGGTTCTTTTCTTTCTCCATATCCTCTCTAGCATTTGTTGGGGGTCTTTTTAATGTGTACCATTTTCATGGGTGTGCGATAATATGTCATGGTTTTGACCTGCACCTCCCTTATTAAAAAGAATAATAAACATTTTCCCATGTTTCTACTTGCTTTCTGGATATTCTTTTTAGCAAATTGTTGTTCAGATCTCCTCCCCATTTGTTAGTTTTTTTATTGTTAAGTTGAAATTTTTTTTTAATTTCTTGAAAACTAACCCCTTTTGGTTATATTTGACTTTTTTTTTCCCCAGTCAGTAGGATATATCTTTTTTTTTTTTTTTTTTTTTTTTTTTTTTTTTTTTTTTTTTTTTTTTTTTTTTTTTTTTTTTTTTTTTTTTTTTTTTTTTTTTTTTTTTTTTTTTTTTTTTTTTTTTTTTTTTTGATACTAGGTCTCACAGTCTCACTATTTTTGCTGCCCGGGGTACCACAGACTCAACCGATCCCCAACCTCATCTTCCCAGGTAGCTGGGATTACAGGCGCACACCACCACACCCAGCTATTTTTTTTGGAACTAGGTCTCGCTACATTGTCCCAGTGGGACTTGAACCTTGATCTCTGGTTCTGACCGCGGCTTCCTAGACTGCCGCTTACAGGCATGCACCACCATGCCCGGTCTATATCTTTAAATTCCTTTCACTGTGTAAAAAATTTTAGTTTGAGGTAATTCCAGTTGTTTATTTTTGCCTAGTCTTGCTTTAGGGGTCAAGTCTCTATCATAGATGTCATGAAACAGCACAAATGTTTTCTTTATATATTTTATTGCTGCAGGTCTTATATATGTAACTCTTTAATCCAATTTGAATTTACTTTTTGTACATGGAATTAGTGATCCAGCTTCATTCTTTTACCTGCAGCTGTCCATTTTTCCCAGCAATATTTGTTAATAGATACTTTCTTTTCCTATTGTATGATCACAGGTCTTTCATCATGAATTGAGTTTTTTTATATATATATATATATATATATATATGTGTGTGGATTTACTTTTGAACCTCTTGGTTCTGTTTATTGATCTATGTGTCTGTTTTTACCCCAATATCATTGTTTTAATTACTGTTCTTTATATTATTAAGTAATACAATGCCTTATTTTTTTCTTTTTCTCAGAGTGCTTTAGCTATTCAAGGGCTTTAATTGTTTCTTATAAGCTTAGTAATTTCTTTCAAATTTCTTTGAAGAATGTTGTTGGGAAGTTTGAGCATTTTCTGCTTCTTCTTCTTCAGTCTGGAAAGGTATTTGTGTTGAGAAGAATAAGTACTATGACTTCGAGTGCTTTGTTGAAACCTCAAATGTGAGGCCTTCTGGCCAGGCATCTATGGATTCATGTTGGAGCGTTCATTGGTCCTGGGGGATTTACAGCTTTCTCTAAGTTTCCTGTGGCTGAACCAAGAAATAAGGCATAATTTCTACAGGAATTATGGTTCCATGAAAGATTTTAAGGGAGGAAGTGTCTTTCATATACCAGAGTGCAAAGTGATCTTAAAGGATTTCTTTCACCTGGCTTCCATGGAAGTTTGTCATTTCCTTGCGTTCTTGAACTGTGAAATAGGACTATTTGGGCTAAAGGATATTTTCTCTTGATAAAGAAACAAATACTATGGGTGGGGGGAAGAATATTGTAGGTATTTTAATGGGAATGCACTAAATTTACAAATATGTTTATTAAAATTGTAGAGGGGGAGCTTTAACTATTGGGTCTCCTTGTCCATGAACATAGAGTATCTTATCTCCATATGTCAGGGTCTATATACTTAGAAGGAATGTGGGAATAAGATATGGAAGCAGCAGGACAGAAAGTTACAGGGACTTGGTTGCTATATAGAAATGAATAAGGCACCATTGACAGATTTTTATTAGTAATAAGGAAAGGGAGAAAGCTGTTGTGTTCATGATCGTTAGCTTTTGTTTAAGAGACGTGACCAGATGAACTAGATGGGGAAGTGGAGAGAAAAAATAGTGGGTTCAGGAGGCAACTGGGAGTAAAGATTAATGGACTCAAAATACTCTTTATATCAGGCGTGGTGGGAATATGGGGATATAACCTCTGGGTGGGAGAAGTTGCTGCCATAGCTTCCACTTCCTGTTGCGCAGGTCTTCGAAGCTGCACTGGCCTGGGTCAGATATGACCGGGAACAACGGGGGCCCTGTCTGCCTGAGCTACTGTCCAAAATCCGATTACCCCTCTGCCGGCCCCAGTTCTTGTCAGATCGAGTGCAACAGGATGACCTGGTGCGTTGCTGCCACAAGTGCAGGTAAGCAAGAGTAGGCTTGCACAGGATTCTGTTCAAGCTCAGAGGAGGAAGAATTTGGAGTGGTTAGTCTTAATTTATGGCAAATGGTATAGTGTACCTTCTGTCTAGAACTTGGAAAAGCCCAAGTCTTACACTTTGGGCAGAGAAATGTGCCATCTGGAAGCATCAAAGCAAAAAGTACTTCCTCCTCCAAGATGTCTGAGGCTTAGTTTAGCATCTCCATTCATTGAACTCTTTATGAATCTGTAAGGTGTCTGTACAACTGACTTACTGATATTACTCCCCAGGGCTCCTTGCCCTCTGCAATAAACATTGACCAGTTGCTAGCCCTAGGAAGATTTGCTCTCCTGCAGTAATGGGCAAGGGGGAACACATTCACCAGCATGTGAACCTTTTAACCAGAGGAAATCAGTGATGTCTTAGCATAGCAGAGTTACCAAAACAGCTCAGAAGATGGCAACCCCGTAGGAGGATCATTATGTAAATCGAGCAAATAAAAGAATGTTCATCTGCCGGGCACGGTGGCTCATGCCTGTAAGCTTCAGCCTATGAAGTGGCCAGGGCTAGGGATCACGGTTTGAGTCCCGCCTGGGGCCCATACTGAGACCTAGTCCCAAAAAATAGCTGGGTGTGGTGGCGCGTGCCTGTAATCCCAGCTACCTGGGAAGCTGAGGCTGGGGATTGCTTGAGTCTGTGGTATCCGGGGCAACGAGAGCCTGCGGTTCCACGGGCAAAAATAGCAAGACTTAGTCTCAAAAAAAAAAAGAAAAAGTTCATCTTTCCTCAGATTGCTTGTCATTCACTACTAGCTCAGAATGACATCGGTTGTTTACTGCAAGTGATGCAAAAGTATGTGTCAGGAAGGGGTAAAAGTGTGAATAGAGGTAGCTAGGTCCTGTGATGAGCAGGTCCAGAAAGTTCAGAAGAGTTTGAATTTTATTCTGCAGAGTAGTTAGCAAAGATTCTTGGATGGCTTTGACTATAGTGTGGAGGACTGGAGGCAGGGAAATACTTCAGAAACTGTTGATTTCTACTGCCATGGTCCAGGTGAGAGTCAGTTAATTGCATGACATGAGTCAAAGGGTTGGAAAAGCAGAACCGAACCTCACTGGCCACAGGATGCACACTTGTTGAACCGCCCAAGCCTAGCTGTTTCAGCCTGTTTTGTTTTGTTTTTTTCCAGTCAGATTCCTGCCTGTTACAAATAGTCATTCTGATTACAGTAGGCAAAGTGAACTCTGTTTATCCTATCCCTTCAATTTTGGTTATGTCTCAGTAACCATATATGGTTTCCTCTGGACTTATCTGGGTTCTTTGAGATCAAAACCTTTCAGAAAAAGTCTCCTCCCAGTGCAGTTGGCGATGGAGGAGTTAGACTTGGAAAAGTAAACATGGATCATATGAGGAATGTACCACTTGTCTTAATATCTTGCATCTATTCCAGGGACCTGGTGGATGAAGCAAAGGACTATCACTTCATGCCTGAGCGGCGCCGACCCTACCTGCCAGCTTTCAGAATTCGGCCTCGTTGCTGCACATCCATTGCTGGGCTTATCTATGCTGTGGGGGGACTCAACTCAGCAGGTATCTTGCAACTCCCTTTTATAGAGCCCCATCTCGGACTCTATGGTTGAGGAAGCACTAAACCACCTAGCCTGAGTGAGCATCTAGTTTCTCTCCTTAGTGTATCACCACCGTATCTCTCTTGATTTGATGTAGTTGTCCTACAGATAGAGCATGTCAGCTATTAATACCACTGAATCAGAATGTCAGAGACTGAATAGGCCTACTGTACAGTTGGGGAGTTGAGATCCAGAAAATTATGTCCCCACAAGTTTTAGCAGAACAAGGTCTAAAACTCAGACTCTGGTTGCTGAGTCCACACTTCGTTATTTCCATTTCATACGTGAGAACAGAAGGTAGGGACACAGCAGTTTGGCTAGGGACTCTCACTGGTAAGTGAAAGTCAGCATTGGAGGCCATAGCCTTCCCTTTGTACATGCCTTCTGTACATTTTCTGGGGAAATGGTGTATCCATTCATCTTTCTTTTTAGCTTAAGCTTGTGGAGTTCCTTATTACTGCCCTTTTAGAAAGTAACTGCAACCTGTCTGATTCTGATTTTTCTCAAAAAATGAGTTTGAGATTAGCATAGTTGAAAATTCTTAGTATACTCTTCTGACTCAGTAATTCTGTTAGAAGAGCTATTAGAATCAAGTGAAATGTTCCATATAATCAATGCCTACAATCAACAGCTGTGATCTAAACGAGTGGTCTCATTTGTTTTAATTTGAGTAGCAAATTTTTATGCAGGTGATTCCCTGAACGTGGTGGAAGTGTTCGACCCCATTGCCAATCGCTGGGAGAAGTGTCATCCCATGACAACAGCCCGCAGCCGCGTCGGTGTGGCTGTGGTGAATGGGCTGCTTTATGCCATTGGGGGGTATGACGGCCAACTCCGGCTAAGCACTGTGGAGGTCTACAACCCAGAGACGGACACATGGACCAGAGTGGGAAGCATGAATAGCAAGAGAAGGTATTCTGGAAGCCATTTTGTGCATCACAAGCACACACATTGAATTTCTCAGGAGTGCCATGCTAGACAGTCAAGGGTACATCATAATTATAGCACAAACTTTGGCCTGGGAATTTCCTGCAGTGAGGCCAGCCACTGCCAGCACCTCCTGGGAGTGAGCTCCTATTGGCTTAAAAGTAAAATACCTGTTTTTACATGTCATTTGCAGCAACCTGGATGGAACTAGAAAGACTCATATTAGCAGTAATAAGTCAAAAAGAAAAAGAGAAGTACAGGATGGTCTCACTTATATGATGGATATAGGGAAAAACAAACAAACAAATAAGAAAAAATGAAAACAACCAATGGGACGAGAGAGGAGGAAGGGGAAGAAGATGGGGGAGGTGAAGAGCACAAAAAATCAGGATAGTTAACAAATGTTAGTGAAGTGGGAAAGCCCCAGGGTACACAATAATGGGCTAATGTAATATAAATATAAGTATACATATATATGCAAAAAAAAAAAAAAGTAAAATACCTGTTTTTAGCCGGCCATGGTGATGCATGGCTTTAATTCCCAAGCCTAGGACAGGAGGCTGAGACTTGGAATCGCTTCAGTCTGCGGTTCGAGACCCACTCAGGGCAACATAGCAAGACCTAGTCTCAAAAAAGCTGGGCATGGTGGTGTGTGCCTGTAATCCCAGCTACCTGGAAGGCTGAGACTGGGGATCACTTGAGTCTGGGGTACCCCGGGCAACATAGCGAGACCTAGCCTCAAAAAAATTAAAAAATACCTGTTTTTGAGGAACTTGGGGTGATAAGACATGTACATACAGAAGTTGTATTACTCTTTAAAGACTGGAAATGAGTCATGGGAGATTCGAGGAGGGAGAGAAACTGGACTAGGAACATTGGAAGATTTCAGGGAAGATGTGGGATTAATGTTGACTGTTCAAGAATAAGGAGGATTTAGCCTTATTAGCAATAAAAGGAAATCTGGGATGTTTTTCTTCATACTCTCCTTCCCCCAGAACTCCAGCCATTCATGCGCTTTAGTGCTGGGCAAGTGTATGAACTATCACAGTGTTCCTTACTTTGTGGCAACCGCACATTCCCCTGGACAAGAGCACATAGATATTTGTGAGGTGACCAAGTTTATGACACTTAACACATTCTAGCTATCTCTCCATTCCTGGCCTATTGTTTCCTAAGTAAAATATGGGGTGAGAGTATTTTTGTAGTAGTACATCATTTAGTCTTCTTACTGCTGTTATGTATGGCATCTTGCCTTAGGCCAGAGTATTTATATGGCTGAGTGATGTAAGCGCTGAAGGGCCGACTCTGTTCAAGGTATAAAACTGGACAGGTTATTCCATTCTGCCCCAAACTGGACTGGGTCAAGTGGCAGCCTGATGATTCTGTTCCAAGATGATAGGATAAGAAGGCAGCCCAAGGGCCCCTCCCCCATCTAATCAGAACAGCTCTGCAGTCATCTCTTTTATGTATTGAGCTTCCTTGATATATGCCCAACTTTGAGGGGGGGAAGTTACATGTATACTTTTTGGAAAGGAGAAGTTTGAAAACCTCTGGACCAGTTAGTTGCTCTTCAGGGACCTTCCTGCTTTAGAATTAATTCTGTCGTCTAAGTATTTGCCTCACAAGCCACTTTGGGTTCTCACATGACAGCAAAAAAAAAATTCAAATGATTGTGTCGTGAGGAACATGTGTCTGCATGGAAGTCCTTGTCATTTAAAACTGTTGTAGCTATGATTCACATGTTCCATTTTTAGCAGTGTTTGTTGTTTGTCTTTTTTTTTTTTTTCTTTTGAGGTCTCTCTGTTTTTGCCAGTGGAACCACAGGCTCATGTTGCCTGGGGTACCACAGACTCAAGTAATTCCCAGCCTCAGCCTCCCAGATAGCTGGGATTACAGGCATGCGCCCCCATGTCCAGCTATATTTTTTTGGGACTAGGTCTCGCTGTGTGCCCCTGGTGGGTCTTGAACCACATTCCCTGACCCCGGCTGCTTCATAGGCTGAAGCTTACAGGCATGTGCCACCATGCCCGGCTCATGTTTAACAGTGTTAATATATGACTTTTGAGTCAGGAGAAATCTTCCTTTAAGCCAGTAAGACCAAAATCACACTCTCATGGTTCCTCCCTCCTACCCTACCACCTCCACCTCACTGCTTCCCATTCCTTTTCCAGAGATATTTGTTAGCTTTCTGTGGCCTCCAATGACTGTTGGCTCCACTTCCACAGAACCAGGAGTGCCTTTTTTACATTGACTACAATCAACTGTTCTTGTATCAGTACTTTGGGCTACTTCTAGCTTTGTTGTCACAGGGTTTGCCATATTATCTGGGAGGAAAGTCCTCTGGGTAGTTCCTTCCCTAAGGTTAATGCCCTGTTATTCGAAACATGGGCCCAGCTCCATTTCACCCCTTTTAAATTACAAGCTACCTTAAAATGTTCTTAGTCACTCTCACCTGACATTCCACATGGTTTCTGTCCTAGCAGTTGGTAACCACCTCCTTTTTGCCATCATTCCTTTTTCCTCTTCAGTTTTCCAGACTGCTTCCATGGAGTGTTCTCTCATAGACTATTCTTGTCCCCACTGACCAGCATTTTCCCTGTCTCTTCACTGAATTGATATCTTTTCACTGAATTGATAGTTAATCTGCCAGTTCTGTTTGGGGGCACTCTAATTCTTTTCTATTTTGATCCCCAGCATCAGGTTTGAAAACAGTAAATTGGCAGCCTGTGTTTTCTGTAGAAAGATGACTATATGATTATACCAGATACCTGGTCTCTAATATCAAAACTTGGTATGGTGAGCAGTATGGGAGTCAGGCTTGTCTCATTTAAATCTGAGGCATGCCTTTCTGGGCAGCCTTGAGAAGAGAGCCTAGTCTCCCCAGGCTGCCGGAGCTCATCTGTTCTGTAGCTATGGTGATAGTTCCTTGCAGGGTGAGGTGAGGACAGAAAATAGTACGTGGAGCATATTTAATATTTGTAATATTAAATTGTAATTGTTGTAATAAGTGCACAACAGACAGAAGCTAACATTCCATTACCTCCCGCCTGGGGCCCATAGTGAGACCTAGTTCCAAAAAATAGCTGGGTGTGGTGGCGCATGCCTGTAATCCCAGCTACCTGGGAAGCTGAGGCTGGGGATTGCTTGAGTCTGTGGTACCCTGGGCAACAAGAGCCTGCGGTTCCATGGGCAAAAACAGCAAGACCCAGTTTCCAAAAAAAAAAAAACATTCCATTACCCACTAAGGCAAATTTGGAACCGTTGCAAGGCCGTATATGTAATGAAAAAGACAATTTAATGAATAGAGTGGGAATGTCTGATAACAGAGTAGCATATGTTGAGAGCCTGTTACATACAAAGCACCACATTAAGTACTGTCAGTGTCACACTGAAGAAGACTTTTTTGTTTTTGAGGAGGTCCCATGTGGTTAAAGAGGTGACAGATAGATCCCCACTACACCACGGTGCCAGAAATTAGCACAACTGGGGGCAGCAGTGGACTTACCCCCTACTCTAAATATAGTGCCTAGAGAGCATGCCTTGTCATTGACTAAAAAGTAAAATCACCTGATGAATGAGTGAGTGGATGGATGGATGGATGGATGGATGGATGGATGGATGTTTGTTTATTTATTTATTTTTTAATTTAATTTTTTTTTTTTTTTTGAGGCTAGGTCTCACTATTTTTGCCTGTGGAACCGCAGGCTTTCGTTGCCCGGGGTACCAGGGACTCAAGCAATCCCAGCCTCAGCTTCCCAGGTAGCTGGGATTACAGGCGCACTTCACCACACCCAGCTATTTTTTTGGAATTAGGTTTCACTACATGCCCCAGCTAGGTGCCCTCAACAGGACTTGAACTGCGATCCCTGGCCCCGGCCATGGCTTTGTAGGCTGCTGTTTACAGGCATGCGCCACCATGCCCGGTGGAAGAAGGGAGGGAGGGAGGGAGGGAGGGGGGGGAGG
>PVHY01026318.1:0-17405 GCA_004024945.1 Uropsilus gracilis
TCTTTGGGTGAGAAAAGAAAAGGGTCTGGAAAATACTAGTGAGGTAGGGATTAAGAGGAAGGTGGGAGAAGGTGCTGAAAAGATCAGCTAGACCAGATGCAGCCCTTCCCTTCAGCCCCCAGAGCCGACAGCAAGGTGGAACAGGATACCTAGTCCTTTCCAAGAGCAGCCAAACTTGTCCTTTCTCAAAGGCTCCCATACACTTTGTAAAGTCCTGAGAAGCCTTCTCATGCTTTGTTTGTAAAGACAGGAAGTTCCTTCTTGAGTCTAGTTTACATCTCTCACATCGCCACTCAAGCCCACTTAGCCTTTGACCTAGGAGTTGGCGACAATGTGGCAGTGTGATCGGCCATGGGACATGTTAGGTTGCATCCATTGGGAGACAACAAGCTCCACGCAAACTTGCAGTAAACCATGGCCAGCTTCAGAGAGAAACAGCCATGCAGGATGTCGGCGTGAGTTACAAGCTGCAGCTGACAGAAGATACTAATAACCAAAACCCCACAGCGGTTGGGCAGCTGCCAGCACAAAATGAAGCTGAACCCAGAAGCAGAGGAACCCTATGGAAAGGAAGGGGGCGGCCAGGGGCAAGAAGAAAGGGAGATGGAAGTGAGTGGGAGGGAGAGAGGGCATCTGGGAGAGAGGATGCAAAACAGGAGGAGGGGGCACAGGGACACAGAGCGAGGCCACGCCGGGAAATTGTCGGTGGGAGCTCTGGCAGGCGCTGGGAACCCTAGAATTATGCCAGTGGGTGGCTGCGTGGTGAAAGTAAAACAAAAATCAAACCGATCTACCTTGCTGTTTCCAAAGATGTGTGATCGCTCCTCTATGGAGCAACCTTTTGCAGCTGTGCCGGCAAAGGCCCAGCTCACCAGGAGAAAGCCTAGAGCAAACACCTCGAAAAGCCAACTCTCTCCCTGACCCACATGGGAGGCCCAGCCTCAGACACACAGACCCAGGGTGGAAGGCAGAGCAGATGGTAAATGGGTGGTCCTGAGGGGAGGGCTGGGTGCCACAGCCTGACATGGGGGGGGTTCAGGATTGATGGCAGGAGGGTCAGAAATGCCTGAGTAACAGTCTTCAGGAGATGTGGCCTTCAAGTTCAAGTGGCAGGGGGACAGAGAAAGAGAGTCTCCATCTCCTGAGATGCCAAATATGGTTCTGTTGTCACATGTGACCGTTTGGGTTTCAGCTGCATAGAGGACAAAGCACTCTGTAGACACTCTATAGACATGGTGGGGGAGGGGCAGGGAGCCCCAGGCCAGGGCAGAGCTCATAGCTGGTGCCAGCAATCATTGCTGTGTTGAACCAGGCTCGTTGTTGCTGAAGGGTTTAATTCATTCACAGGTTGTAGGTGCTTCTCAGAATCGGATATGCATTCAACGCACCCAGGTTTCTCCTTAGAATGCAGATTCTACTGCCTGGGGATGTGGGGTGGACCTGAGATTCTGAAAATGTCCCAAAACAGATGACTGGATGAAAAAGATATGGTATCTATACACAATGGAATATTACTCATCAATGAAAAATGACAAATTAGACAATCTTATGATAACATGGATGGACTTAGAAGAATTCCTATCAGCAGAAATAAGTCAAAAAGAAAAAAACAGAAACCAAATGGTGTCACTACTATATGGGACATGGGAAAGATAAACAAAAATCCATGAAGAAAAGTCAAAACAAGCCAACAACCAAATTGAAGTACATAACCTGGCGGGAGGATGGGACATGGTGGGAACAGTCGGGGTGGGGGGTGAACCCCAGAGATCACAGAGATGTGAAATTCATATACAAATAAAGTATTAAAAAAAAAAAAAGTTCCAGGGTGATCTGTGATGTGATGTGTTTACCTTTGGTTGATTTCCATGTAAATGGATGCAGATTGAGGGTGGTGTGTGCGGGTGAGAGGCCCAACTTGACCACTGACAAGCTGGTGAGGTAGGTTCCCAGGGAACCCTTGGGGGGGGTATCTCCAACTCTGACTTAGAGAAGCCCAGGCATGGGAAAACAACCTCAAAGAGTCTCGTAAGAATTGCAATAGAAAGGAGCCAAGGCAAAGGCAAAGGAGGGTAAAGAGAGAAGTGGAGAAAGATATGGACAGAAGAAAGACCACAGGTGAGCCAGCGGTGGCCGCCACCAGGCACCCACCTGTCAGACAGCCTTATCCCTGAGGTCTGCTGCGCGCCTGGCCTCTGGGCAGGTCCAGGTGGCAGGGGAGCTGGGCTGGGCTGGGGTGGGGGTCCCAGGGCAAGTCCTTTACCTCCTGAGCAGCAGCTTGGGGTGGTTCTTGCTCTCCAGGTTCTTGTCGATGAGGTCGGCCAGCAGCTGCTTGAGCACGTCGGTGGCGTACTCTAGCTTGCTCTGCAGCACCGTCATGATGAGCGAGGCCACGTTGCCGCGGTCGCGCATCGAGAAGCTGCGCTGGGACTCCAGCGTGCGGATGAAGGACAGCAGGAACACCTTGTTGTTGATGAGCTGGGCAAAGAGCTTCAGGCCCTTCTCCACGCGCTCTTGCCGGTAGCCTGGCACCTGTGGAGGGGACCAGGTGGGTGGGGTCCTTACTCCCATCTGTGAAGGGGAGGCTGGCTGGACCCCAGGGACCCCCCCTATTCCCAGGGTGACTGTGCATTTGGCAGACCCTCCCACTCACATCAGACCAGGGCCCACTTGGCTGACACTCTCAAGTTTGGACCCAGGTATCAATTGAACTGTCATTACCCCTGACCCAGTCACCATCTCAAGCTCAGAGCTGAGCCATCTGAGGCTCAGAGAGAACATGGCAGCCAGTGAGAGCAACACTGTATGTGAGCCCACTTCTGCCAGCCTCCCTCATGCACAGTGATGGTGGAGGGGGGCACGCCTGCGCCCCACTGTTGCACATATGCTCTGGTGCTGTCAACAGTGCAGGGGCCAGGCTTCTGGACCCTTCCTTAGGGTGCAGCTGAGCAGCAAGAAGCTGGAGAGCTGGGGAGAAGGAAGGAGAGCAGGCCAACAGAAGACCTGGAGGAGGTACCCAGAGCAGAGACACATGTGAAGAAGAGACTCTTCCCCCACTGGTGAGTGCCCTTCACCCACACAACACGTTCTAACCTGTTCTGTCCTTCAAACCCCTCAGAGGAACAGCTTCACAATTCACTCTAATAACCACAGATGGAGCCATTTCTTGTCTGCCTACTGTGTGCAGCGCACAGTGCTGCCACACTGCGTATCTGGCATCAGCTAAACTTGCAAGTGATCTGGCTGGACGCAGTGTAGCCTTGTAACATCCTCCCAGAGAAGCTGCCGCAGCTGCCCAGGTCATCCAGCCTGTGAGGGTAGCAGAAGACTCTCAGAGCCAAGGCCCTGTCCATCTTTCCCATTCTTGGCCATGTCCAGGCTGGGCAGCTCTGAGTCCTCCTCCCTGGGGCTCCAGGGTAAGTCCACTGGCAGTGTCGGTTAGCCACTGAGAGCAGGGGTGGGAGCTGAGAGGAAGACGAGAACACAGCGCTGGTCGGGGAGCACATGTGGCTTTGGGGAGCACTCCCTGGCTGCAAGGGCACTGGGAAGAAGGATTGAGTAGTGTCACCAGCAGGGAAACTGCCTCCTGGTCAGCTGGCAGCATGGGATTTGGGCTCAGAGAAATGAACTGACTCATACTTGGAGGAAAGCTCCGTCACCTCTGTGTGCAATTGCCTCATCTGTAAAACGAGAATATGAGTGCCTGTGCCATAATGTTTTATGAACATTAAATAAGATAATGTATGTGGAGCACTTGGCACACAGAGCGTGCACTTAAACAGCAGCAGGTTTATGACCTGCTTTTTCCTACTCCATTGGCCACTCTGCACAGATTAGCCCCGGAGCTGCCCAGCTAGCGATGCACGGTGCAGCTTCGGGGCTGAGGAAGGTAGGAATTTGCTCCCCGTTTTATGAAGGGGGAGATGGAAGCAAAGTATCGTGGTAAAGAGTATCCGAACAATTCCCCTTTGTAGCTTGTCACCCCCACCCCCTAAGCAAATGCCACTTTGGAACAAGACTTTCTTTATTCACCAGATGGTTTGATAATTTAGTTGAAGTCTGTGAGTATAAAATGGGATAGTAAATTTTAATTGTAACCCAATAGGTTAGAGCTTAGGAGGCAGTGATGGGCTGAAATGGTGGGGAGGGGGGGTGGCTCCGCTGAATGGACTGGTGTGTGCCTGTTCCCCAAATGCCCAGACTTTACCCAATGGCCACTGAAGAATGCCTGGGGGGGGGGGTCTGCTTTCCAGGACAGTTTGAAACCAGAGGGTACCTTCTCAGATACAGGTACCCCAGCAGCTATGAAATTCAGGAAACGCTGCTTCAGAGGGTCAGAGGACTCCTAGACTCGGGAAATCAGCAGGAGAAACTCTTCCAGGGCCAAGATGAGGTTGAAACAAAGGAGAAAAGAAGGATTCACACAAGATCCCTGGACCTCGCATGGGAGGCTGATTCTCCCACAAGCCCAGGCCAAGTGCAGGACACTAAAAGCTCATCTCTGTCTGCAAGCAAGGTGTGAGTTTAATGGAAACGAAAAGTCGCAGGTCTGGGCACATGCCCAAAAGACTGGAAGCAGGTACTAGAGTACATGCCTGTACCCCCACAATTGTCCTGGAATTATTCACAATCGCCAGCAGGTAGAAGCAATCCCTGTGCCTGCTGACAGATGCATGGATAAGCAAATGTGACCCACAGCAGAATATTACTCAGCCCTGAAAAGGAAGGGAATCCTGTCATGTGTTACAATGCAGTGAACCTTCAAAACAGAAGTGAAATCAACCAGTCACAGAAGGACAACCACCAGCCAACCCCACTTTCATGAGGTGGCCAGAGTTGTTGAGCTCATGGAAAGGAGGATGGGGGTCAGTGGGGCTGAGGGGAGGCAAGGATGTGGGGAGCTGCTGTTTTGCCGGTAGAGGGAAAATGAACATGTTCTGGAGTTAGTGCTGATGGTCGCAGAAAAAGCCTAAGTTTTATGTTCTGCATATTTCACCATAATTTTTAAAAAAGGCAGCATGACCCATCTGATTCAGGGCTGGTGCTGATCATTAGTTATCAGCTGGGCTCCCAACAGGGACAGGGATCAAGCTGGCTGCTAACTCCTTTGGGGCAAAAGGGTGGGACCCTTTGTGATGCAGCGGGGGAAGAACACACTCAGGGCTGAGGGGAGATTTCAAGGTCAAGATAGGACATGATGTGATTGATAACTGGGTCACTGGAACCCTTGGGGGCAGGGCTGGGTGTCCCTCAGAGAGCATCTAGAAACTCATACAGGCTAGCAGGTGGCCATCAGAACCCAGCAGCCCTGATTCTCTGGGGTCTTCTTCCAGGGTCACCAGAGGTGAAGCTCTGTCCACAGCCCTGACTGATGGCCAGGAAGAGTCAGTGCAGTGATGCCTGCAACACCAGGCTGGGGGTGACCTCCTGGGTGTCAGCCCTGGGTGAGTACTGTCACCACGGTAAGAAGAGACCATGTCCCTCTGAGGCTGTGCTGGACAGAGGCTCCTAAGACTTTCTGGGCAGAGACGAGTTTGCTATATTTCCGCCTGTAGCTCCAGAAGTCTCTCTTTGGATGCACCTTAAGTACTGGGGAACAAGGCAGGCAGCCCACCCAGGGCAGTGAGCAGAGAAAGAGGTTCCTGGCTCAGCATTATGTGGAGAAGGGACAGTCTGAATGGGGCTCAGGGTTTGCTTTCTGTTTGTCTTTCCTTGTTGAGACTGGCTTGCTGGGCAGGTCCTGGGGTTGGCACTGTGCTGAGGAGTCGAGATGCAGAGCTGGGTAGCATGGTCCTCTCTTGCTTCAGTCGGGAAACTCAAGCTAAGGGGAAGGTCTGAAACAGTGCAGTGGGGTGGGACCAGCTGTCCGCCCAGGCTCTGGTACAATTCACAAGGTCAATGAGAGGTGTTATTTGTATTCTGGCCATGAGCAAACAAGACTGCCATGCACAGTGAGGCAGGCTGTACACTGAACAACTCCATGGTTTGCCGCAGGTGAGTAGAGTCACCTAGAACAGTATAGCAGCCAACCTGCCCTAATGCCCTTGAGCTCCTGAGGGAGGCTAGCAATATCCCAATATTAATTACTGGATGATGAGGATGCTACAAGAATAGCTTCATCAGTTTCTCTTTCTGATGATTTTAAAGAAGAGCTGGTAGAGGCTGTTGACCCAAATGACTGGATGGGTGACTAGGAGCCATAGGTCACAACTGCAGCCCATATCACAAGAAAGTATCATCATACATCACTAGCCCAGGAAGAGTTCAGAATTCAACAAGTCAAAGTTTGGTTTCCGCTGAGTGCTTATGTATTTTGCTTCTGGTTAAAGCAGATAAGTCTAGTATTAGCCCATTGTAAGCCGGACCACCTATATGTGGTGCACATGTAAACCTACATGTGGTGCACATGTATGTACACACATACACACACATACACACACACATGGAGACAGCAGGACTTGTTACCAATGAGGATGTGGAGATGACACCCACAGTCTCTGAAAGGGCTTCTTAGAATCTGCTCACCAAAGACAGAAATGCACAAGTCCTCACTATGGACACACACATGTCACTCAGCAACCAAGTGTGAAAAAAGTGTGTGTGAGGCCCAAGTCCCTGGAGTTTCCTGCGGTGATGCAGCACCTGCACGTCACCTTGACAACCCAAAGGTCATTCTCTGGGGTCACTGTGCAACTTCAGCATTCCTGAGCAATGGGTCTGTTTTTATTTTATGTGTAATATAAATCCTGGCCTGGGTGTTGTTTTCTGTTGCTGCTTAGCTTGATTTTTGATCCATTCTACTAAGGATCCACAATCACAAGATTGGCCACTGACTTAGTGCCCAGGGGTCAAGTTCAAGTGCACTGGTTCCTTAGGGGTGAAGACACTGAAATCTAACTTCCTGGACTAAAGTCCCAGCCCCACCCCTTCCCCTTCGTGTGGCCCCCACACTCCCCTGGGCTTCTCTGTGTCCTTAATTCTGTCACCTGTTACTGGACTACTACAGAAGGCTCCTGGAAGGCTAAGTGAACACATGCACATACAGTTCTTAAAACGGCACCAGGACAGAGTGGCAGTCAACCAATAGTGACTTTTTTTTTTACGATCATGATTTTGCTCTGCGCTCCTCATTTATATGTTTCACTATTTTTCTGGTATTTGTCTTTATAAGTCATTCCAACTTCCTTTCGGAACAAAGAGTGATATGAATATATGCATAAGCCAGATACTATGCTAGACAGTAAGTGGGATAAAATGTTCAAAAGATGAGGTCCCTGCTGCTACAAAAGACAGTTTTGTGTTTATCATTCATATTCCCATCTCTACTCCTCTTTCTACATATATTTACTGAGCACCAATTAAGCAGCGCAGTCCTGCCATCGTGGGTGGGTCTTAAACATGGATCTGGCAAACTTCTTATGCTCACTAGGCATCTGGCTTCAGTGTGCAGGTAAAGGTCTGCAACGTTTGCTCACTTTTCCAGGGACCTGGGACCCCCTCCCCCAAGACCCAAAGCCCTTCTCCCATGTCTACTCTGAGCCCCCTGGCTTAGCTCTACTTCCTCCAGGGGGACAGGCACTGGCAGAGCAAGGTGGCCCCACTCACTGGCCTCTGCTCCGAGGCTGAACTGACTTGAAGGTCCGCAACATCTCTCTCTCTCTCTCTCTCTGTTCTAGCATGGTAATGGGGAAGGCTTGGCTGCATGCTCTGCTTCTCACCTCCAGGTCCCGGAGCACGGGGTGGTCTTCAATTCCCGGGAACAGCACCCTCATGGTGTAGGTTCTGTAGTCCAGGAAGGGAATCCCCGCTCCATCCAGGTCGCTGGTCAGCTCGTGAATGTCTGTCTGCAGCTCGGCAAAGGCTGGTATAAAGAGAAGCCTGTGAGACTGCTGGAGGCAGCTGATAAAGTCACCACCTCAGGGTGCCCAATACCTTGCCCTGCTCTTTGGAAATGGGGAGCAAGGGACTGCAGGTGTGCAGAAATCAAAGGGGTTAAGGGGTCCAGGTAGCTGGGAGTGAGGGAGGCTGTCCCCAAGTCTGTGCTGCTACCTGGGACAGGTGACAGCCCATCTGAAGATGAGGGGCTTTATTTATTTTTTTAGAGACTAGGTCTCTCTGTGTTGTCCAGTGTAGTCCCGAACCTGCGGAATCAAGTGATTCCCTAGCTACAGCTTCCCAGGTAGCTGGAATTACAGGTGTGTACCACCATGCTTGGTTATTATTATTTTTTTTTTTGAGACTCGGTCTCACTGTGTTGCCCGGGGTAGTCTCGAACCCACAGACTCAAGTGATTCCTAGCCTCCACCTCCCAAGTAACTGGGATTATAGGCACATGCCACTATGCCTGCTAGATGAGGGGCTTTTTATGCTGCTGTTTGCACACTGTGCTGGGGGCAGAAGGGATGTGGAGGATCCAGGGAGGAAGGGAAAGGGGTTTTAGAGTGGACTTTCCCATAAGGCTGAAGATCACTTTAAGCCCACAGCTGGGCTGTATAGCTCACTGGAGTCATTAGGAGGCTCTGTCACGCTATTTTCCTTCTGCATAAATATGCAGGTGGATCCCTAGCCCTGCCTCCACAAGGTGATCCCACTCAGATAAATGATGAGCTGTAGGGACACTGCGTCTGGGGACACAGCTCAGGCCCTCATGTAGACACAGGGACTAAGGCCATGTCCTTCCCCTTGGGTCCCAGGGAAAGCCAGCTTGTGGTGTGGATTGTCAGGGTGAGGGCACCATTAAGCCTTTCTTCTCGTTCAAGTACATATATATGCACACGTGTGGATGTACATGCAAATACATGCACACACCTGTGGGTGCACATCGTCATGCACACACACACACAAGCATACCCACAACCAGGATGGATGAGTGTACACTGGCAAGGGACACTGACTTATGTCAGGCGACACTACCTAAACTATTTCTTTTAATTTCTGTAAATATGAGAAAATATGTTGTGAAGAGATTCACAAGCCCACTGTAGCTCTAGGACTCTTGGAAACCAGGTTCTGTGCCCAGTGCAGGGTTCTGCTGACCTCAGGAACACTCCATGGCCTCTCCAGATACGGTCACAGGGGTCCCAGTATACCCTGCAGGGCTGGCACTAGGCCTGAGGACACTAATATTGATTACTCAAGAGAACGGGGGAGGGGATGCCCCTGGTCCAGGAGATGTGGCTACACACCCCTCCTGCACCCCTGTACCTTCTCGTCACACTGACCCAGGGATCATAAGTGACAAAAGTGGTTCCGAAGGCAGACAGCCCCAATGCACCCAAGTGACATTTACAGGAACATGTAAATGTACACACGCTTATTTATGAAAAGGAGTCAGCAAGCCTGTTGTCATATACTATCCCCAAAGCTCCTAACCAAAATTCACATGTGAGCTGAGCAAAACAGGCATGGGGTGTGTATGTCATGTGTGAACATGTATGTGTTTACATAGCAAACGGTAGGCCTGTGAAGGGGCTGGGCTGGGCCTCCTGCAAGCATGTGCTGATAAGCCCTCCTCACCAATTCAGCTTCAGACATCCCTGTGCCTGGATCTACCCTGGACCTGCCCAGCAAACAGGCACGAACCAGCCCGATCACCCCTAGAAAATGCTTTCTCCATTAGTCCTACCTGCCCTTTGCTCTACGACTCCATCTCCCTTGAGTCAGAAGCCAAGGCCCTTCCCCAACCCCTCCACGGACACTCTCAGGCCGGACTCCCTGCCTGACTGCTAATTCCTCCTTCTCTGAGACATTCTGAGAAGAATCGGGCTCTCAGGCACCCCCCTCAGTTGGGGTGCTCAGCTGGTAGGAGGGGGGCGGGGGAGCTGGCTTTTTATCATCTGCAGCTTTCCCTGAAGTCACCACTCGCCTCCTCCGACATTCAAAGCCTCGCGCCTGCCACACATGAAAGAGATTCCAATCACTACACCTAATTAGAGAGAAGAGTACATTGCAGAGAAAAAAATTAAGCAGCGTAAATATAATAAAAGGCAGTAATTAACAGTCCCACTAGGCGGATGCTGTGTTGACAAGTGAAGGATGGAGGGAGGGGAAAGAAGGCACCCACTTCCCCCAACAGAAAGAGCCGGGCTTCCCTGGTGGGGCTGTGAGCGCCCCAGGTACACTACAGTCTTGCTGCATCTGTTCTGACAGTCAAGAAGCAGCTCAGATCTTCCCAGGGTGTCCCCCCACCAACATCCTGGGGGTGACCGGAGACTGGCTCCTCTATTCCCTTCTTGGCCTTGATACGGCGGAGTCTACTTCATAGTGCTGCTTGTACTTTTTAATTTTTTTCATATGACCTGTGGAACACTCCTTTCTAAGTCTCGAGTCAGCCCGCAGCCTTCCCTTCCTGCTACAGAGGAGCGCTGCTCATGGCTTGGATGGATCTGTCAAGACCTCCCTGAGAGAAGGACGTCAAGCTCAAAGGCCCGGGTGTAGGGTTGGAAACTGTTCTAGGACGGTTGAAGTTCCCAGTCTGATTTGGGAAAGAGGGAAGGAGCGGGGAGGAGGAACGGACACCTGAGACTGCTGTGGAGTGCGGTGAGGTCTGCAGGGTGCTGCCCAGGGCCGCAGGGTTTAGTGCTCTGTGAGATGCACGCTCACGTGCATGCGCACGCACACATAGGCACGCATGCGCAGGCACGTAGACGCACATGCACGTGCGCGCACACGGTACACATGCGCACACCTGTGGGCACACAGGCACACACATGAGCACACAGGCACACATATTCGTGCATGCACAGGCACACATGCACACATAGGCACACACGTGCACACACACAGACACACTTGTCTCAGGCCCCGCCCTCGCTCAGTACCTTCCTTGCACTCCAGGGCCACGCGCGACTCCAGGTTGTCCATCTGCATCTGCAGCCGCTTCAGCGTGAGATCGCTCTCGCGGGACTTGCGTTTGTAGGCGATGAGCACCGCCACGATGAAGATGATGAGGAGGCCACCAGCCACGGCAATGCTGACGATGGCCGGTAGGCTGAGCGGGCTATCCGGTGCGATGTACACCATCCCTGGGGAGTACTCCATGCCACCGACACGGGCCTGGGGGGGCACACCACGCAAGAGGGAGCTGGATGTGGGGGACAGAGCTTCCTGGGGAACAGTGCCGAGTCCCAGAAAAAACGGGTGAGCAGGGCGGGATGGAGGAACGGCTGGGCAACGAGCATCATGATGGGCCATCCAAACAGCTTAGAGGACCTGTGGGCGCTGAAGGGGGGAGGGCTTTGGGCTTAACAAGGGCTACCCCTCAATTGCAAAATCTGTACATTCTCTAGATTTAGGAGCCAACAGCACTCAGCAGGGATCTGAAAATGTCTGCCACGACCTCCATGACCGGCCTCCCCAAAAGCCACCTCATTCTAAGGGTGAATGAATGAGGCACAGATCATCACATGATGCCCTCCACCCCATCCCCAGCCCACAGAGGTCTCTCCTGGAAGGGTCTCTTGCCTTTAACAGGTGATTGAGCACATCCTTAAGTGTGGTTTTGCAACGATGCCCTTACTGTAGCACCGGGCAGTATGAACATGTGGGAGAAAGGGGCCTGAAGTGGGAGCAGGAGAAGGAACGAGGTGGATGGGGTTGCTAGGAAGAAAGTCTCCTAGAAGGTCGACATGGCCCAGGCCTGAGCTGGCCCTCTCCCACTCCAGCATCCCCAAGGCCAACTTCCAGGTCGGGGTTCCCCAGCCTCACCATCACTTTGTGCCTGCCGATGAGGTTGGGGGACTCGCAGAGCAGCTGAGCATCTGAGACCGTCACGGTGCACGGCTTCTCCCCGACCAGCACGGTGTAGTTCAGCTTCACGTTACCCCCAGCCACCGGCGGGATCAGGTTCTTGCCCTGGATGAACGGAACACCCCCAAATCCCGCAGCAAGTCAGGCCCACAGCTATGGGCTATGAGCTGGCTACCATGTCCTCCTGGCTGAGGGTCCCTTCCTGGGAGCTGGTGGAGAGGCCACCTTCTGCGCTAACCCTCCAAATGTGCAGCATACGCTACCATTCACCCTGCCATTCCTGGGAAATCAATTTTCAAGGCACTCTTCAGCTGATCCCAAAGCAGCCCCAGAAGCCTTCTTACCACAGAGCTGTAGTCAGTCACTGCCATTTGATTCAAATTGTCATGAGTTAAATTGCTATCTGCACTCCAAAGAAACTAGACTGTGGGTTGCTGCTCAGGAGGAAGCAGTATGAACCTTTGTCACCTAGACTCAGGTGACAAACAGTTTGAGAGTCAGGTGACCTGAGTGGATCTGGGTCTCTGTGGCCTGTCAGGAGAGTCTCCTTTTAATGGAAACTCTGAGAAACCGGGCTCCCATACCCTGGGCTGCAACGCAATCTCTGCGGGTGGCTCTGCCATGGACTTAGCCAGGAGTCTATGACTTCTGGTCTCTTCCTGCGACTCGTGAGCCTCTTCCATTATGCCTCAGCCTCCTCTACTTCCCGCCTCCCATCCACCCGCCACACTCTACCTTGAGGATGATGGGTGTGCCCGGCTTGAGCTCCAGAATTCCCGAGGGACCAAATGCCTCAAACACAGGGTTGGGGTAGTAGGTGAAGTTGGTCTTGTTGAGGATGAGCAGGGACTGGACATTGTCCAGGATGAAACCAAACTCTTCGGGCCTCTCTGTCAGGTCGGACTGGGAGTCGGGCCCCAGAGCAAGGGCTGGAGCCTGGCAGGTCATCTCAGTCTCGTTCAGAACCTCACAGAGCTGTGGAAAAAGCCAGAGTAGAGATGATGCAGCACATGGCCGCACCTCCCACACGCCCCTGCATCCATGGGTGCTGTCATACAGCACAGGACTGATACAGCACAGTTAGGGACAGGTCTCGGACCGTACCACCTGGGTGCCCAGGAATAAGCTCTGCAGCTGGCACCTAGCTGCTCCCCTTGGTCTGTAGCAGGCATGGCAGTGACCGGGGTATTTTCTCAGCACTGGGGGGGGGGGCGCAGAGAGAATGACTAAGAGTATGAGACCCCAGAAGTTACTGTTTCTCCTGCCTGTACACTGAAGTGTGCAAATGTTTTCACACCTGCTCCCCATCCCATCACCCACTGCTCAAGGTATCATGTGCCACGGGTCATCAAGACTGGGGTGGGCCTGAGCCTCAGGGAGCGTCATGCCCTTTAGGGAAGTGACACGCTGAGTGACTGTCCTCGTGGCCTCTGCCAGCCATGGACTCACATTGATGTGCTCCTTCCCGCCATGCTTGGCACGGATCTGGGGGTTCTGTATGAGGTCCAGGTTTGTCCCCCATACGGCGATGGGTGTGTTTCCGCTGACCGGGAAGAAAGAAGGAAGCGTGTAAATACGGAGCAGAGCAGCAGTGGCACTTGATGATAGTGATGATGATGATGATGATGATGATGCTGATGAACCAGGCTGAGCTCTGACATTAGAGAGATGCTGACACGGGGGCGTGATACCGTTCTGGGGACCGCGATGACAAGCTGACTGAGTAATAACCAGGATGGTTTCTCTGCAGCTGGCAGGGAGACAGTGATGACCAGATGTCCGTGGCCATCCTGTCCATGACGCCCATGGAGGCCTGGTCTGCAGCCCGAGGCCCAGCTGGCTCATCTACAGCCCCTGGCATCGCTTCCTCCACACCCCACCAGTCTCAGGAAGCTGTCACACTGGCCTCGGCTATGTCCCTCCCAGGCCTCTAGGGTCTGAGTGCAGCCTCCTCCCCTAGGCACTCATGCCACCAACTCCCCCCGTAGGAGCTGCAGTCAGCTGAGATGAGGGGAAGCCAAGAGTGTGGATACCCGGGAACCTCCTCCAGGAAGGCCACATGAATTGCTGGGACTCCAGATTCTCCCTGCTCCCCTGAGCCCAGAGAGTGGCAAGGGCTGAGAGCGAGGGAGGAAGTTGAGCTGAGCACATGAGTACCTTTGCATTTCCATTTCCTGAACGCTCCTGGGAGGGAACTGACTGAAGAGAAACCACGGGCTCAGGGAGACAAGCGTGGGCTGGGCTGAGAGTCCCTGCTAATGCCTCTGAGATGGCAGCTGCCCACTTATCCCTGTAGGCCTCGCTGGCAGGATGCACCCTGCAGGCCTCCTCATTCCAACCTTCCTCCAGGGCCTGGAAAAGCAGGCTCCTGCCCTCAGCCCGAAGCTCAGGAGGGAGGACCCGCCACCCTACTGAGGTAGTTGGAGGCTCCCGAACTTTTCAAAGTTCCCCATGAATTGCTCACGAACGGGGGGTTCCATTGCACGGAGCAAGGGCCCCAACTCCGCTGTGAATGGCCAGAGAGAGGGAGCCCCCGGGGGTTAGAGCAGCTCCCTCCTGGACCCCTGCTGAGCATGCTCCAGTCGGCGGATACCCAGGGAGCAGCGGGGACACAGCCTAGCCCCTGGCCTTGCAGTCTGCCATCAAGGGAAAGACAAGGCCATCAGGCAGCTGGAGTCACGGTGACAAGGGTGGCAGGCGGCCTCGCAGCACAAAGGACGGACTGGACCCTGCCCAGCAAGATGCCTCCCTTCCAGAGGAGGCCAGGGCAAGTCAGACCTGATCTTATTCTGCCTCAGCACCGAGGGTGCGAACGCTTGCCCCGATTTAGGACAGTCACGGGGATGGGGACCGGGCCTCTCAGGGCACCCGGCAGTCCTCGGAGAAGGGGCTGTCAGAGCTTGGCCGCCAGAGTGAGGCCTGTGCAGGGGGGCTTTTTGTGGAAGGAGGGAGGCTCAGTCAGAGGGGCTGATTTGGGGGTGCTCTCAACCAAGCCCAGACCCGTCCCTGAAGCAGAGCTGGGTCCCAGAAGTCTCCTTGCTCCTGAGTATCCAGGCAGGGGAGCTGAGGCCCCTGGGCAGGGGCGCTGTGGCAGGCCCACCTGACGATGCTCCACTCTGGCTCGATGCGCACGATGGTGGGGTCCTCCAGGTACTGGAAGGACAGGTCCTGCTGGTGGATCCTGGCCCTGTCCACCTGCACGGTCACCTGCATCTCCAGTACCTCGTCGGAGGACGTGGTGTTGCAGACGATGTAGGATGGGGATCGCCTGGAGGGAGGAAGTCAAGGGGTGGGCCACCAGCTGTCCAGGAGGGCGGTAGGCCCGAGGCAGGGTCCACCTATGCCCTGCTGCCAATCAGGCCTCTCTCAGGGGCAATGGGGGGGGCACTGCCCTGGGGATTAACTACTGACAACTCCTTGGCCACACCTTATACAGCTTCCCAGAGTCCCCTTTTCAAGGAGGCCTTATCCGGGGGCCCTGTCTTCTATCTGCCCAGCGCCATTTTGAGCAAGAGTCCTTCCTCCCCACCCCCCCACACACCAGACTTTTGATTTCTGAATGCCCTTGAGGTCTGATGAACCTCACACCAGATGAGGGACAGTCACACATCTCCTGAGTCCCGCCCCTACCCCCTTCCTGACCCCCAAGCCCCTGGTTCATGGATGGCTGTGCCCTCTGGAGCAGGGTGGTGGGCCCTGGGGCGTTCAGGGGAGCAGTCAGGACTGCTGCTTCCAGAAAGCCTCAGCAGTGCCAAGGTGTTGGCAGCACCTTTGATGAGTTAACCTATGGGCAGGATTCTAAGGCGTGTCCTGTGGAACCGGAGGGCTCTGCAGAGGGGCTGGGACAGGGAACTGAGGTGAACCAGTGGGGAGCAGCATGCTGGGCCCATCCATGGAGGGGGTGCCTAGCAGGTTTCGAGTCTGAGCCTGGCATGCTAGACCGCACCGCAGACAATCGGCTGTTTTCTTGGGGAGAAGGAAGCACATCCAAGAGGTTTGACTGGGAAATCTGGTGCCTGAGAACCCCTTCCCCACTCTCTGAACTGTGAACCCCAGACCTGCCCAGGCGAGTTACCTGTGGAAGAGGCAGGGCTGCTTCCCGAACATCACCACCACGTTGCTGCCCGCATTCAGGTTGGTGCCTGTGATAGTCACCTGGGTGCCCCCTGACATGGGCCCCCGACTGGGCTTCAGGTCTGAGAGGGTCAGCGTCTGAGGAGGAAAAGGCTGGCCTGAGGAAGCTTCTGGGGCCCGACTTCCTGGAAGTGACTTCTGGGAACTTCATAGAGCCATGGCCGTTTTCTCAGACTTGTGTGGATATGAGGTTCTGACCTCTACACTAGTAGCAGTGGTGATAGCTGCTATGTACTGACCTTTACTTTTCTGTTATACTTATTGAGGTGATGTTGATTTACAGTACAATATATGTCCTTGGGGGCTAGCTCTACAAATGTAGGTTATTTCACCACACCCACCACCCAAACCCCAGTAATCCTCCATTAGGCCCCCTCATCCCCCTTTGTTCCCACCCCATGCCCCTTCTGGTAATCTTAGTCATAATCCATTGGACTGTCTCCCTTCCAGTTTTTACTCCCTCCCCCTCCCTGTTGCCCCCCACCTTATCCTGGGGTTCAGGTCTATGGTCAGCTTTCAAGGTTTGTCCTCATCTGACTTTTGGTTTGACTTCTCTGTATTCCACATATAAGACCATCAACAGTTATTTTTCCCCACCTGATTTATTTCATCTAGTGCAATTGCTTCCATCAATGTTGTGACACATGGCATGAGTTTATAATTTTTAATAGCTGAGTAGTATTCCATTGCAAATTCTACACAAAATGTGTGTTATAAAACACCACATTTTTCTAATCCACTCATCTGTCCTTGGGTGCTTAGGGTTGTTTCTATAAAGACAGGAGTGCAGGTTTCCTTTTGACTTGTGTTTTTATGTTTTTGGGGTAGCTATCTAGGAGTGGAATGGCTGGGTCACATGGCAGTCCAAATTTAGTGTTTTGAGGTGCCTCCATATGGCTTTCCAGATTCCAACCAACAGTGTTAAGAGGCCTCCTTTTCCTCCACACCTAGCTAGCACTTGATGTCTTTGTCTCTGGTGATATATTTACATAGATTTGAATTGACCATCAATTCTATATGGTAGTTACCATCAGTTTGATGATGAAACCCAGAGACCTTAAGTAAGACTTGCAAGGTCACCCAGCTAGAAAAGGGCCTGGGTTGACTGCGGGGCTCCGGCTCACCACCTCTCTTGGGTTGCTTCCCAGAGGTGACCTGCCCTTTGCATAGGCCTCCCCAGGGAGTTGCCAAAGAGCTGGGCAGTCAGAAACTGGGACTTTCCCTGGAAAAGCCCAGGGGAGGAAGCAAGAGGGGCCCTTGGTTAGATGAAGCTTCCAGGTTGGGGGTGGGAGGCAGGGACCTAGGAGCTGAGGATCTGGAGTTGTAGTTTGTTCTTTCATTAGCATTTTAATGGAAAAAACTTTCCTTGGTCCCAGGTGAGAAGCCTGTATCTGCATTTAAATGAAGATTTCTCTCTCCTCACCCCTTTGAAGAATTCCATACCAAAACCTTGGGGAGGGCAGTTAACCCCCAGGGGACGCCTCATTGACAACCTGGAGATGAGAGGCCCCCAAAGAGGGAAG